>APFE030831445.1:0-11859 GCA_000404065.3 Pinus taeda
CTATGAATTCAAAATGGGATACAAAATATCACATATTGAAGAGCCTCATGAAAATATTACCATGTTTCTTATCTTTAAAAAAAAAATAAGAAAAAAATAATTTCCAAAACAAAATCCAAGATGATGTGGAATGCAACACATTCACAAAGAATATGTTGTTTGTTATGTGTTGTTTGTTATATAGAAATTATGGTGTAGAATTGAAACTACTCATGAAATTTTAATCAAATCACAAGACACAATCTTACTCTACTCCTTTGTAAAATTCAATTCACAATTTCGAACCACAAGCGGAAACATGTATAAGGAAAACACACATACATACCATATTTTTCGAGTAGAGAGCAATTGTTAAAAAACCCTTATATTTTCTTGCATGAATCTGATGTGAATAAAGAAGTATTACAATTGCTTGCTCGGTGTAAGCACAACTTGCAAGTGAATAACCTATCTCTCTGCTCACTTAGAAGCTCTGACCCAAACTTAGTCAATTTGTTCATCTCCTTGAGCCCCTATTTCCTTGTGCAATTCCTTTAGAAATTAGGCCCCTATTATTTAGTAAAATCCTCAAAGTGATTGTGCTATTCCCAAGGTCAACTCGAGAACTCGAATTCTTTGCATGCACTAGCTATTTTGGGTTGATTGATTAGTTAACTCGATGGACACTGAGTTTGACTGAAGTCCCATTGAAGAACTAACCTTCCACTAGTTCCTCTAACAATTAGAACTAGTTTAAGTGAAGACAACTTGAAATAACTAACCTTGATTGCGACAAATTAGCAATCACACATGCTTAACTGAACTCTAACTCCTCTAACTCAAATTTATTGATCTAACTGACTCACAAGAGCCATGTCACCTATGTTAACTGCATCCAAGTTGTCGGCTAATGTGGAAATTCATTTTTTCTCAATTTAATCAAAGGCAAACTCAAATTGAGAATTTCTTGCTGCATTTTTCAACTCTCTCTCTTCACAAGAAAGGGATTATCAACGACCTCTATCCTACACCCATGGAACTCGAACTTCCCTCTTGACAAGGCCTTTTTCAAAATGTCAGCATCTTGTTCCTCTCTCAAAAAATATTGTAGCAAGATTATCCACCTCTGCACACAGTCCTATAAATGGTGATACCAAATATCTATATGCTTGGATCAATCGTGAAATACATGATTCTTGGAGAGATTGATGCAAATTTGATTATCACATTAGATCATAGTTGGATCCATCATCTAGCCAAATATTCCCACAACTATCTTTCTCATATTACCCCACATGATGCTCGACTTGCAGCCATGTATTTAGCTTTTGCTGAGCTAAGCGCCACAAACCTTTGGTTCTTGTTGTACCATGAAATAGTTGTAGACACAACATTGAAAATTCCACCTGATGTATTATTTCAGTTTGATGGACTCCTTGCCCAATTTGCATCTATGAAGCCACACAGATTCACTGCCTTTATCTCTCTATACCATAATCCAAACTGGGTAGTGCCTCTAAGGTACCATAAAACATGCTTAGTTTCCTTCCAAAATAATTTGGTTAGCCTAACCATAGCTTGGCTCAACTATTTGAATGCACATCACATATCTCGTCGTTTATTCACAAGGAACATTAGTGAACCCACTAGATATCGATAAATAGTAGCATCCACTTCCTCACCTGAAGTGGCATCCTCCTTCTTGCAGTTGGTCACTAGTTCCCCATCACCTTTCCATACTTCCAACCCAAGGAAGTAGTGCATGATACCCATGTCCTTGATTTTAAATTCTCTTGCAAGGTCCTCCTTGCAAGATCTAATCAACTGCTCATTACTAGTTAAAATCAAATCATCAACATATAAGACAATAATAGGAAATTTAGCTTCTACCAAGATGAATAAAGAAGTATTACAATTGCTTGCTCGCTCTGAGCACAACTTGAAAGTGAATAACCTATCTTTCTACACATTCAGAAGCTTTCACCCAAACTTAGTCAATTTCTTCCTCTTCTTGAGCCCCTATTTCCTTACGTAATTCCCTGATAAATTAGGCCCCTATTATTTACTAAAATCCTCAAATTGATTGTGAAATTCCCAAGGTTGATCATCTGATTGCATGCAACACTTGTACACTACTTACTAGTCTACGCTTGATGTTACATTGCCTTAGAATCTCCACCACAACTGGAGAACTCGAATTCTCTCCATGCACTAGCTATTTTGGGTTGATTAATCAGTTAACTAGATGAACATTGAGTTTGACTGAAGTCCCATTAAACAAATAACCTTCCACTAGTTCCTCCAATTGTTAGAACTTGTTTAAGTGAAGACAACTTGAAATAACTAACCTTGATTGCTAAAAATTAACAATCACACATGCTTAACTGAACTTTAACTCCTCTAACTCAAATTTATTGATCTAACTAAGTGACAAGAACCATGTCACCTCTATTAATTGCATCCAAGTTGTCTTCTAATGTGGAAATTCATTTTTTCTCAATTTAATCAAAGGAAAAATCAAATTGAGAATTTCACACTACATTTTTCAACGCTCCCTCTCAGCAAGAAAGGGATTATCAACCACCTCTATTCTACACTTGTGGAACTCAAACTTCCCTCTTGACAAGGCCTTTCTCAGAATTTCAGCATTTTGTTCCTCTGTCGAAATGTATTGTAGCAAAATTATGTGCCTCTGCACACAATCTTGTGAATGGTGATACTAAATATCTATATGCTTGGATCGATTGTGAAATACATGATTCTTGTAGAGCTTGATGAAAACTTGATTATCACATTAGATCATAGTTCGATCCATCATCTAGCCAAATAATCCCACAAGTATGTTTCTCATATTGGCTCCAATGATGCTTGAATTACAGCCATGTATTCAGTTTCTTGCGAGCTGAGCGGCACAAATATTTGCTTCTTGTTGTACCATGAAATAGTTGCAGACCCAACACTAAAAATTCCACTTCATGTATTATTTGAGTTTGATGGACTCCCCACCCAATTTGAATTTGTGAAGCCACACAACTTCATTCCCTTTATCTCTTTGTACCTTAGTCCAAATTGGGTTGTGCCTCTGAGGTACCATAAAACATGCTTAGTTTCCTTCCAAAATAATTTGGGTGTCCTAACCATAGCTTGGCTCAAATCATTGAATGCACATCACATATCTCATCGTGTGTTCACAAGGTACATTAGTGAACCCACTAGCTACCAATAAATAGTAGCATCCACTTCCTCACATGAAGTGGCATCGTCCTTCCTCCAGTTGGTCACTAGAGGTGTCTCCATGGGTTTGCAACTCTCGATGTAGAACTTATGTAGTATCTCATTTACATACTTTCCCTGACAGACAAACAGTTCCCCATCACCTTACCATACTTCCAACCCAAGGAAGTAGTGCATGATACCCATGTCCTTCATTTCAAATTCTCTTACAAGGTCCTTCTTGCAAGATCTGATCAGTTGCTCATCACTAGTTAAAATCAAATCATCAACGTATAAGACAATAATAAGCAATTTAGCTTCTACCAAGATGTGATATAGGTTTTCTTCTAGTAACTTTTTTGAAGCCCAAACTAATGAGATAGTTATTGATCCAGGTGTACTAAGCACGATGTACATGTTTGAGACCATGGAATGCTTGCTTGGGTCTGCACATATGAGACTCCCCATCAAATGTCTCAAAACCTTGTGGTTGCTCAATGTACACCTCCTCCTCAATAACCCCATTGAGAAATGTTTGTTTACATCCATCTAGTGGGTCTTCCACCCCATCTTCATGGAGAATGCAATAATTGATTTAATGGATGAGTACCTTACTACATGAGCAAAGGTCTCCTCATAGTCAATTACCTCAACCCTAGAGTATCCCTTGGCCACAAATATGGCCTTCAAATTCTATATGCTTATGTCTACTACCTACTTAACCTTGAAGGTCCATCTTGAACCCACAACAAATTTATTAGCTTGTCTTAGAACCACTTCCCAAACAGTGTTCTTTACAATGGATTCATATTCCTCCACCATTGCATCAACCCGTACAGGTTTCTCTATTGATTCCTCCAAATATTATGACTCAGTGTCAACAAGATTAGTCATTAGAGCCATGTAGCCAGTGTATCAATCATGACCTTCTCTTCCTACGCAAATTTGAAGGATCTCCCGCATTCTCCCTCGCATCCTGCACAAGTATATTAGTTTGCTTGGTCCTTTTTCTACCTTCTCTCAATGGTTCTTCTTGAGTGGATGTCTCCACTCTCAGCTCCTCAATTTGTGGCTACCCCACAAATTTGTGAGTCTCCTCCTTTGGAACTAAAATCTCCTCTTCTAGTGGGATGTGGAGCTCCTTCTCGAGAGAGCACTACATCGCTTTCTCCTCATCAACTTTTACATCCCTTCACACAAATTTCATTATGAGGGATGACAAGTACACATAATAGTTTTGAGAAGTTTTTGTGTAACCCATAAAAACCCCCAATTCTATTGTTGGCTCAAGCTTCTTCCTTGATTCATTGGAGGCATGGTGGTATAAAGAGGCTCCAAAAATCCTGAAGAGCGACACATCCAATATTCTCCCCGAAAAAACCTTCATCAGTGTAATCATGCCGAGAATCAGACGAGGAATTTGGTTATGCAAATAGACAATTGTGTCACATGCCTCTACCCACAATATAGTGGCAGGCCTTTATAATGCAACATATCCCTCACGGTGCCCACAATGCTATGGTTCCTTCTTTTAGCCACCCCATTTTGTTTTGTCTTGTGGAGTGTTGTCAACTCTTGTCAAATTCCTTCTTTCACATAGAAATTTTGGAATTCACTCGACACAAAATCACCTCCATTATCGCTTGTGAGAGCCTTCACCTTCTTGTTGATTTCATTCTCAATCAGTGCCTTGAATTATATCAACTTGGAGAATGTCTCATCTTTCTTCTGCATGATCAAGCTCCAACACTTCTGTGAGAAGTCATCAATAAAATTACAAAATATTTATGTTTGGGAGTGGAGGCTATCGAGAAAGGTCCACATACATCAGAATTGATCCCTTCCGAGACTGCATGTGCTTTGTTCTCCCGATCATGGAATGTGGATTTTGTGTACTTCCCCAAGGTATACCCTTTACATACATCTTGTTGGCTAAGTTATCATTTAGGGAGGCCAGTGGTTATTTGTTGCATAATCTTGAAGAGCGACACATCCAACGTTCTCCCCGAAAAAACCTTCATCGGTGTAATCATGCCGAGAATCAAACGAGGAATTTGGTTATGCAAATAGACAGTTGTGTCACACGCCTCTACCCACAATATAGTGGTAGGCCTTTATAATGCAACATAACCCTCATGGTGCCCATAATGCTATGGTTCCTTCTTTTAGCCACCCCATTTTGTTTTGTTTTGTGGAGTGTTGTCAAATCTTGTCAAATTCCTTCTTTCACATAGAAATTTTTGAATTCACTCAACACAAAATCACCTCCACTAGTGCTCTTGAGACTCTTCACCTTCTTGTTGATTTCTTTCTCAATCAGTGCCTTGAATTATATCAACTTGGAGAATGTCTCATCTTTCTTCTGTATGATCAAGATCCAACACTTCTGTGAGAAGTCATCAATAAAAATTACAAAATATTTATGTTTGGCAGTGGAGGCTGTTGAGAAAGCTCCACATACATCAGAGTGGATCCCTTCCGAGACTGCATGTGCTTTGTTCTCCCGATCATGGAATGTGGATATTGTGTACTTCCCCAAGGTACACACTTTACATACATCTTGTTGGTCAAGTGCTCATTTACGGAGGCCAGTGATTATTTGTTGCATAATCTTGAAGGCGCCATGATGCAAATGACCAAGTCTTGTGTGCCAAAGTTCACCAACATCGCGACTCCGCACTTTCTCCACCTTAGTGATTAATGCAACATAGTCTTCCACATATAGCTTATACAGGTTCTTCAAATGAACCCTGATTTGCTTCACCTATCCCATGGCTATGTGACTTAATAATGCTTTTCCTTTTCTAAAGATCACATCATAACCATAGTGTTTCAAAACTGCAAAGGAGATGATATTTTTATTTAGGCCGAGAATGAAGATGACATCCTTGAACCTAAGAGGGGTGACCAAATCCCTTTGAAAAATGAATATACAAATCTTAGCTGCATTTTACCTTCTGTCATCCCCCATCTCGATGTGCATTTTCAAGTCTTCCTCCTCTAGGTCACTAAAAAATTGTCTACACCCTGTCATGTGAAACGATGCACTTGAGTCCAAGTACCACACACTCCCCATCATTTTTCTTACCATGCATGCGATAAGGGTAAAGTAAAGCTCAAACTGTGAAGCAAAAGATTCACCTACTCCTCCTTCTAAGTTCTTCTTGCTCGGATTTTTATGTGGACACTTCGTGGCATAGTGTCCAAATTCATGACAATGGAAGCATTTAATTTTGGACAAATATTTCTTCTTGCCCCCTTGGCTAGATTCTGGTTTGGATTGTGATTTATTCCATTTTCCCCATCCAACCAATGCAATTTTTTCTTCATCCTTGCCCTTGGATGAAGTCCCATCGCTAGTATTCCACCTTATTTCCTCATGTGCCAAATCAGACCATAAGCATTCCAAAATTGGTAGTTTCTCCCTCTCGTTAGTTCTTGGTAAGGCCTAGTAGGGATAGGCTTACCAAGTTAGCTTCTACAACATTAACACCAACCCCACCAAGTTGATCAAGAACTTGTGTGAACTTACTTAGATACTGTAGAATAGTGTCACTACAAAACTCACTCGCACAGTACGTTATATCCTCCATTGTGGGTGTACCGAACTTTGGTCAAAACTGCTACTCGCTTTACACTATTCCAACTCACTTATGGCCTAGAAGTGGTGCTACATATCAAGTGCCAGATTACTTCATTGAAACTCATTTTTGAACACTTGTCCGACAGCACTATCGAAGAAGAATGCTTGATGTATCTCAATCAGCTAGATGAGACCCATTGAGATGCCACACTAGAACTCGAAGCCCATAAGTGTCAGGGCAAATCCCAATATTACAAAAATGTCAAGCCTCATTCTTACCAAGAAGACAATCTTGTTTTACTCTATGATTAGAAACATGACCTCTTAGGGGCATGAATGCTTCAACCATTATGGATCGCTCCATATGTGATCACCATAGCCCTCTCAAAAGCTGCCTATGAAATTCAGGACTGTGAAGGAATGCCATCGTTGAGCCCCGAAATGGGCTCTATCTGAAAAAGTATTATGCCTAATATTGCACTAGGCATGAGCTTTGTAATTTTATGTATTTATAAGTTTTTTCTCTTTTTGCTATGAATGGATTTTTGAAATTTTGCGAGTATTTGTCTCATATATGTTTCTCGTTGTGCAGATGTCTTCATCACCTTTACTATACGTAGGATATGAAGATGGTGCCAGTCATCAGACATGACACATTGCATCAATTGCTTGGGTCATTTACACACCTGATTTAAAACTACTTTGTTTCGGGGGAGTCTTTCTTGGCACCACCACCAACAATATTGCTAAGTATATGTCTATAATATCACTTCTCACTAAAGCGTCATCTTGGGACATCTCCAATCATTAGGGGATTTTTTAGGTGTAAAATGGGCCTCCTAAGGAAATCATAAAATAATAATGGAAATAATAAAATAAGATTAGATTACATCATCAAATTTTAGAGGGCAAAAAGAAAAACTATTTTTTTCAACTATATTTTCAACTTATCTTTTTATGGGTTTACTCAAATTTCAAGTGAAAACATTTTTTGGATGCATAATTTGATTTCTCACCCAAGGAGTACCCGTGTTGCATACTTTCAATAGACCCTACTACACAAAAATGAGAAATACATTAAAAACATGATTGCAAACATGTTTTTTCATGTATTTCTCATTTTTCTTGTAGTAGTGTCCATCGAAATTATACAACATGGGTACTCCTTGGATAAGGAATTAAATTTTTCATACAATGAGCACTCCCTCTCAAAATTTGAATAAAACCTTAAGGAGATAATTTGAAATACAAGTTGAAAAAATAGTTTTATTATTTTATTATTTTTTTTTTATCTTTTTACCCCTTTACTCTAAAAAAGGTGAATCATCCTCCATGGTTGACATCATCATCTTGAATCCTATTGGTTCTTATAAAGTTTATTTTGGTTGTAGATTTTTCTTAGGAGGCCCATTTTAGACCTCAAAATTCCCCTAATGTTGGTGTTCAGGTTAGACTCTCAACTTGTCGTTATGAAATTTAAAAATCATTATCACATTTGAAATCCAATATTGTTACGTCATTATTTAAGGTACGACTCTTAGAACGCCAATTTGAGTTTATTACATATGAACACATTCCTCAAGAATTTAATGCATTTGCTGACTCATTAGTAAACTATGTATTAGATTGACATCTCTTTTGTTTATTATAGATACATGCATGAAAGTAAATATTTACATAGTTAAAAATTTACAAAAACATTAAAAAACATTTACATCATAAAAGTCTCTCTCTCTCTCTCTCTCTCTCTCTCTCTCTATATATATATATATATATCAAATCCAGTGTTTCACATCAGAAAATTCCCAAAACTTGGATGTTTTAAGTGCAAAATAGCTATATTAAGGCTTTTTATAACACCTGTTGGCTAACCCATGCTATTGCTAAGAGTCTACTACTCATTAAATCTAAAAAAGACTCTAGCTAACCTCCTAAGAGGAACTAGAAATCACTCAAGCAAATGGACGGTGTGTCGCTGCATATGGGAAGGGATCTCCCTCATGGGAAGAGGAGGAACACCCATGCTCAGGCCTTTGAATTTCCTCAAAACCTTTCATAGACTCTTCGCATCATCTCCACCTTAGGAAGCCGCCACACCCGCACCAGCTCCAGGTAGTTGGTTCCCCCGCCTTGCTTAGCGAGGCATACCCGCAAGTCGCACTGGTGCCACATATTCCTCAATCAAGTGCTTCATATTAGCACTTGCTCATCTATAAAATCAAAAACATTACATAAACATTAAAAAGTTAAAAAATACTTTAATTACTCTAAGAAATCTTCTTACCTTGAGGCCCCTAATGACTACCAGGTTGCAGCATCAAATCTCGATCTCCTATAAAGTCCATGCCTTCATAAGCATAGTCATCAATCATCATAATTTGGCCATTAAGCCACTCAAAGAAGTCATATTCAAATAATTGTCGAATTAAACCCCCCTCTAGTAGGAGGATCTAGCTAAGCCCATCACTGTTGCCTTGGTTCTCTAGGATCAGCCTGACCCAAGCTCATTTGTGGCCTCATCACGGGAACTCTCTCAAGAAATAAGGACACAATGAGAGTACCATACACAAATTTCATTTGGGTACGAGTCTTACAGGCTATCAACTCTTCCTTTAGCTGGCGAAGAACTGCCTCACACTAGTTGTATATTTGAGGTTGTAAGCAGTCAATAGAAAGTAATAGTTGAGCCTTCGTCGCTACATGAGGAATCTTGGACCCCACCAAGCACATGATCATCCACAAAATGGCCCTCATGGGCCTTATCCTGATCTGCTCAATGGGGACCATGATGCTCACTAAACCACTACCACGTCTGCAGTGAGTTTAGACCAACTCGAGCATGGTTCGTGGATATGTCCTATCTTCGATCAAGTTCACTGGTGCACTGCTACATGAAAAACCTGTCAGAAAGTATATATCATCTCTGTTGATCAACAACTCTTGATCCCCGATCCGGAACACCCCTTGGTGTTCATCCCACCGTTGGATTATCTAACTCAGAAGTTCTTCCTGACCCTTCATCAGGTCAAGCCTTGCATATTTCATCAAGCCACATCTTCACAAAGAAAGTATGCATGTTGGATCATTTAGCATATGTAGTTCCTCACTGTCATGATCTCTTTCTCTCCATAGGCTCATGATGATGGCCCCAAAACTACACAAAATCACCCAAAAATTAGTCAAAATGATGGAGAAATGACAAATAAATCATATGTTAGGGTTTGAAAGTGTTCCCATGCTACCTAACACCCCTCCTTAGGGCCAACAGGTCATGCTAACGTAGACCCGCAGGTCATGAAGGGCGTTTAACACTCCTTTAGACCTAGAAGGGAGTGTTAGTGCATACCATTGACTAGGTGTGGTGAAGTAAAATTATGAGTGCGGACACAAATGATTCCTCTAGCCTGATAATGGGTCTAGCCACAACCGATACATTCTATGGAAGATTTCCTTAGGTTAGAACCAATTAAGAGGGATACCTCTTAGTATTCTTATCCCGTTTGGTGATTACCTTGCTTTCTTGCTCCAGCTATCTCTTGTTTCCGTCTTCAAACACCTGAAACAAGTAAACAACAACAAAAAACAATCGTGATAATAGAAAAATTATAATTCAACCTATTTAACAAGTTAGGAAACATTAAGCCATGAACATGTCAGATTACACATCATGTAGGAAATCAATTGATAGTTTCATATATATTGAATCAAGAAGAAATTACAACCATTGTCTTGATGTCGTCGTTCTCCTTCGATAAAACCAGGTTCCCACACACTTCCATTAGCATTCCACGATGGCTTCAACAATGATAGTTTTGAGGCTCTTCCATTTAGGCTTCACACTAAACCAAATTCACACTTCTCCCTCACACAACTAGAGAGATACAACTATGAATAGCTTGTTGTTTACTGCAAACTTAATTAGCACCATCACACCAATATTTACACTACAACACTAGCTTGTGCTTGGGAAAAGGGACGTTTATATAGCATGAATGGATGGGAGATGGTTCCTCTTCTCATGGGATAAGGTCTTATCTTTTGAGGTAGTTCCATCCTTATAGGGGAAAGGAGCCCAAATTGACATCCTTGACCCCATCTGGCTAAACCATTTACCAGACATCTGTTACAAAGCTTCTAGAGCTAGAAGCCTCGGCTCCTTATTTAAAAAACTTTACATAAGAGGACCAGCACAACTGGAACAAGCTCAGCCACTCTGGTCTATGCTAGAGACAATGTTAATTCATGCATATCAACGCGAGAAGGACAAGGGTCATTAGCACCGGCCTTGTAAACTCGGAAAATAGAATATTTGGGTGAAATGGTGCAAAAGGGAATTATTCTACTCATGAAGAGGGACACAATGCGATTTTTTCATGAAGGGAAAGCATGTAGGGTTCACTATAGAGGTCCTCTAGGATCAAGGAATCGAGAGTACAGGGACAATGACAAAATGCTATATAACAGATGCCCCCGAAAGCGTGAAGGCCGAACTAGAGTGAGGGATGAAATGCTTTCCACTGTGCAAAAAAGGTAAAGTGCATTATCCAATTCTTGAGGAAAAATAGGTCAAAATATTTACAAAACCTAATATTTCATGAAAAATTGAATAAAAGGGAGGAAAAGTAAATATTTTTTACCATTTAGTATTTTACCTTGATGTGAAAGACTTTTTACTCACTTTTGCCTTAATTGTTAAACAACAAATTATGGGTGATCCGAGAGGTCATTCGTCGATCCGCTAGTTGTAGGTAAGATCCAAAGCCCTAAGCTTCACTTTCATACCATGTATTGCTATTTTTAACCATTTCTAAGATTTTTAAGGGAGGATTTGTCAAAAAAAATCACCCTTGGTCGACAAGACTTTCGGGTACAGAATTGTGTCGGCCGAGGGTAATTAAAACGGCCTATCGCAATGTCAGCACAATTATTTTTAAAACAAGCGTGTTGGGGCCGTGAATAGGGAAAAAACTAATTTCCCCTCAAAACCACTGTTGGAATTTGAAAACTATGGGTCAAAAATGATTATTGACTTAAATCCATGGTCTTTACAAGAAAGAATTGTTGAAAATGGTAGGCTGGAAAGA
>APFE030831448.1:659-16994 GCA_000404065.3 Pinus taeda
TATAAGAAGCTCTTTAGATTCAAAATCAGATGAAGATGATCTATCAGGTATGAATGTGCTATCCTCTGAATATGAAAAAATTGGAAGTGTCAGTGAACCATCTGAATTTACTCTTATGGGTGAACAAGAGAGATATCAAATAGAGGCAGAATTTAAAAGGCTGACAGACAAAATTAGAGATCAACAAGATCTATTGAACAAAAGGGAATGTGACTTCAAAGAAGAAGCTACCAAACTGGAGGCCCAACTAGAAGAAGGAAACAAGGTAAGCAAACTACTCAAGGACAAGGAAGACCAATGTCAAAAATTGCAGCATGAAGTGACATCATTAAGAAAAGAAGTCAACGAAAGAAGCACAACCATCAAGAAACTCAAAGATAGATCCAGCTACTATGAAAAACTTGAAGCTACGATCCTCTCACTAAAGGGAGATCTTGAAGAATCAAGGAAGCAGAATGAAGATCTACATCAAGCAATTGAAAAACAAGACAATGAAGTCATCAGCTTAAAATCCCAGATGGAATGTGCCTTCCGAGTTCGGCAAATGCAGCAGGATATGAATGAAGAACAAGAAAAGGAGATTCTCAAACTAAGGGAACAAATGGAAGAAGGAAGAAAAGCTGAAGAAGATTTGAAAAGGAAATCTCTTGAAAAGGAAGAACAACTTCAGTTTGAGGTAAATATCTTGAAAGGTAAAATAGAAGAAAAGGATAAGCTTTTACGATTCCAAGATAGCTCTAAAGTATTGGATGATATTCTTAGTAGTCAAAGGTCTCCTGCTATAAAGACTGGTCTTGGTTTCCATGAATCGGTTGAAGGTGAATCTAGTTCACAAGGTGAAGCAAGGAACTCTAAAGAGAAATCTAAAGTGATCAAAGAAGAAATGAAAGATCCATCGCATCATCAACCAAAGAAAGAGATCCCTCAAAGAAAATCCTTTACTCCTCCTATGAATAATGTTGAACGTTATGTATGTCATAATCTTGGACATGTTGCAGCTAGATGTAGAAGAAGAAGGGTTCAAGATCATTATGCAGAAAGGTAATCTCAATCAAGGTACTTTTATGGATATTGCTTTGCTTGCAATATGTATGGTCACAAAGCTGCTGATTGCTATAGAAGGAATATGAAACATGTAAGATGCTATGCATGTAACAAGTTTGGACATAGAGAAAAAGATTGCAGGAACAAAGTTCATGATAAGAAGAAATCATCAACATGCTTGAAGGTATGGAAGAAGAAGGAAGTTCAGTCAGAAAGATGTGGCACAGCACAGGATTCTCAACACAGCACAGTCATAACAGACTCAGGGGGAGCTGAAAGTGTACAACTTCAGTGTCCTGAATCTCATACGCAAGTTTCATAAAGGGAATTCGCGTATATACGCGATTTATACACTGCAAAGTCGCGTATATGTCAGTCTGAAGAAAGGCAGTGGGGACAGACTCAGAAAAGGGGTCTGATATGTTTCATTCCATTATTTGCTCTATCGATTAATAGTTACAGTCTGCTGAAGATGAGTGGAAATGTCTTGATTCTTGTAAGATGTTTAGAATTATTTTGATCCTAACTTGGTGGTGATGATGGCTTGATCAGATCTAATAGAAAACAGATGGCACTTGTTGAGGGGGAGCACATGTCTTTAACAAAGCATTTTTGGCATTATGGTTAATAGTCCTTGATGATGATACTTATATGGCTAAATGATATATCTTGATATGAGTTGTCCATCTCATATGATTCTTGGGATTACATTGATGATGTTTAGATCATATTTGTGATTGATGGTGCATGCTTACATGATGATCTTCAAAGCTTGATGATGGGTCTCTCATATTACTGTTATCATATGCATGAAGATTATGCAGGATTCCCATAGTACTTGGTGACCTTATGGATGAGGACTGTTGATGACAGTGTTAGATACACAAAGCTGGTAGTTGGGGACATAATGATGATGAGTTCTTATCTATATTAGTACTCCCATATGTTGATTGATGCAGATGATACATGGATGATCTTGTTGACTATACACTCATGATATAATGTGAATGATTTTATGATGGTGAATGATTTTATGATGATACAGACATACCTTGGTACAGGACATTTGCAGACTGTTGATCTGAAAATAGTTATACGCGTATATAATAAAGAGTATCCGCGTACATACGCCGGTTTGTGCAGAGAAAAGTCGCGTATATGGAGGATTGATGGAAATCAGAAGGAGCAGGCTCTGGTTGAAGATATTTTGATAGGGGTCTGACAAAGACCATCCGGCACAAGTTCAGGGGGAGCAGATAATCTTCTAATTATGTATTGTTGGCATTAGTTTAGAAGCTTTTGGTTCTGGTCACCTATTTGAGATCAAATTTTGGAGACTACAAAAACCCTAACTTCCCCATCTCATATCTCCACAAATATAGTGAGACAAGATCTAAAATTCAGAAAAGAAGTTCATAAATTGTTTGGCTCAAATGGGTTTTAATTTCAACTTCAGAAGCTTCGTAGAAAAAACGTTATCTGTTAGAGTGGTTGGGGCTGGCCTATCCTAAATGACTTGTATCTTGGCTGGATCCACATACACATCCTACTCATAAATTATGTACCCCATATATTGAACCTGGGTCATGCCAAAAGTGCATTTATCCAAATTGGCACACAGCTTGTGTTATCATAGGGTTTGAAGGACTTGTCAGATATGGTGGAGGTGATCTTCCCAACTCTGGCTGAAGATCAAGATGTCATATAAATACACGACCACAAATGCATTGGTGAAGGGTCGCAAGATGTCATCCATGAATCTCACGAAGGTTGTGGGGGCATTCTTCAACCCGAAAGGCATGACCAACCATTTTAAGAGGCCCTCCTTGGATTTGAAGGCAGCCTTCTACACATTGGAGGGTTCGATAGGTACCTGATGATAACTGGAATTCAAGTCAATCTTGCTGAAATCTTTGTCCCCCTTGAGCTGGTCCAGAAGGTCATCAATCTGTGGGATTGGGTACCTATTCCAGACAGTGATCTTGTTCAGTGCCCGATAGTCAATATAGAGTCTCTAGGTCCCATCCTTCTTTTGTACCAATACAACAAGGCTCCCACATGGTGATGATATTGGCTTGATGTGCCCTTTCTGCAACAACTCTGGAATATGCCTCTTGATCTCATTGTTATCCAAAACAAAGCGTCGATAGATTGATCCATTGGGTAGTGGCGCGCCTTGGGTCAGATCGATGGAGTTCTTGACCTGACAGTGCATAGGTATCCATGTAGGTGAGGCAAAATTTTCCTTGTACTATTCCACGACCTTATCCATCTACTGTTGTTGTGCGGAGAAGCCCTATCTAGAAGCCATGGCCACAACCTTCTTCTTTCCCTGAGGGTGAACCATAAGGAAAACAAATTTCCTAGTCTAGAAAATGATCTTACTGCATTTGTTTACAGTGCCCAAGAGATGGCGGTAGGTGGGGCTACCTCCAGTATCATGTACAACTTATTTCCCAAATTAATAATCATAGAGCGAGGTCTAGACTCATATACATCATGTCACTTCCAAAAGTATGGTTTTCCTAATAATACATCGCAAACTTCAAGAGGATCAACATCGCATAGTACCTCATCCATGAAGGGCTTAATGTTGTAGGGAAGGTAACATTGTTGGATGATGTTGAGATCTTGTCCTTGGTGAAGCCACCCGATGGTGTACAATTGTGGATGTCCTGTTGTTGGTAGGCCCTACCACTTCATGACCTTTGTTGAAATGAGGTTCTTTTGGCTTCTGCTGGCGACAATGAATTGCAGGGGAGAACCCTTCACCCACATCTATGAGTGGAAGAGGCATTCCCCCTCCTCTAGATCTTTAGGCTCATTCTTATGGATCTTGGTGATGGCCACGATGGCATTGGGATTTGTGTCAATGATCTGCTTCCTTTTTTCATTCCCCTTGTTGGGTTCTGACTCTGATTCAGAACATGCATCTGAATCACTCACTTGTGTTGTGAGTGGAGCTCTTATGGAACTCACACCATTTTCCCATGTCATTCTTTGTCTTCGTGGTGTTTTTATTCTCTTGTGGATTTGGCGCGTTGTCCTAGATTTCCCCCCTTGGATTTGACCTTTGCTATTTAGTTTGGGGGCACCTTTTCCTTACCTTGAATTCGTAGATCCAAAATATTATTTCTTCTATTTAAAACTCTAGTCAATCTTGACAACGTATTAGTGTGTCATGCCGAGTGATAAGATGCCCCGGAACTCCATCTCATCCTGGATTTACTTGTTTAGACAGTCATAGTACTTGAGTACCAAATTCTGCTCAAGATCCTTGATACCCAACTTTGTATGGAGGGTATGGAAAAAATTTGTGCACTCTGACACATCTTGGTCCCTTCCTTGCCGTAGCATGGTCCACTTTATGTATTTATCTTCATAGCTACTGACAGGGTAATATTTTTCCTTGATGATGTCTCAGAAAGAATCCCAAGTGGGTGCGACTGAAAATAGTGAGGATTCCCTCTTGTCCTTTTGTTCACAGTAGGTTTCCCACCTGTCCTTGACATGTGGGCCGAATTTGAGAAGTGCAGAAGTAATCTTTTCCCAATTGGAAAAGTCATGAACTGAAAAATATCCTTCCAATAGATTCAACCATTTATCTACGACATTTGCATCTATCTGGCCCTCAAATATGGGAATATCAAAGTTAACTTATAACTTAAAATGGGTGGCACCTCCAGAGTGGTTTCTAGATAAAGATGTGTCCCCTGTGGGTAGTCGTTGGAGGATCTAAGAAAATTTATCCATCATCGCGGTCCTTTATTACTCAAGATCTTCCTCGAGAAATACTTTGAAAGGATCTCCTGTCTCCTCATCTTTCTTTTCTTCCACCATGGGATGTCTTTGGGGTATGTGAGGTTGGTCTCGCAAAGTTTCAACTAGTTCAAGCCCTAACTCCTTATACCCTGACCTCGTTGGGCACATGCAAAGAGAAGCAGAGAAAGAATAGACCGCTCAGATACCACTGATCCAAACTTAAATAGGAATGCAACAAATTATAGATATAAAGATAAATACATAGATGCAACAGAAATAACACTTCATTTCATTAATATCAAAACATTGAAATACGCTTACAAACATAATGGAAATAAACTAGCTCGGGTGATGGTAGCTTATCTTTGAGAAGATATGTGGTGGCTACATGCCTCTGAACTATGTTACAATTAGGCTCAAGGACCTATTTATTATTGAACAACATAGGAAAACCCTAACCCCAGGAGATGTAATGGCAAGAGTTTGTGGACCGTGTTTGGGTTAGTTGGGTAGCCAATTTCCCAAGGTCATAACTTGTTCATATTATCTCCGTTTGGCACGTATGATACCTTGTTGGAAAGTTATCTTTGATTACTATAGAATTTATTGAAGGCATTTACATGCTGTGGACTTCAAAAAACACTGTTTAGGGGGTCGAAACTGCTCTAGAAGAGTAGGACCTGAAAAATTACTAAAAATAATAAAAGCTGAAATAAACAAGTAAACAGATGAAACTAATTAGAGGTCTAGCTGGTATAGGTGGGTGGCCACCAATATCCACTTGGATCAAATATAGTCCCTTTTCTCTTCTTTCACCCATTTTTTGAGGTGTAAATCTTGTCGATTTAGGAGAGGGAACATGGTTTTCTTAATAGTTATTAGTGACCAATTTTCTAGTAATATATTTTTCTTTCAACTTTCCTGGCAAGACTGAAAGCATGCTTAGAGGTATAGATTCAAAGAGACGTAGCTCATGTTGGATTTTTCCCTCAAAGTTCCCATAAGTATGTCTTACATTTTGGGTGTGGAGCATGATTATTTTCTTGATTCAGAAGTATGTTTGGATCCTATCCCTAATGAGGGGGGGGAGGGGGGGGTGTGATCAGGTTTTCTCCCACACTACTACTACCAGGGGAGTCCAGAGGGGGTGGCAACACCGTTTCATCCCCCCAGCTGTGATACAGGGGGAGCACCCCCAAAAGCAATTTTTTGAGAAAAAATTGGCTTGTAAAATATTGTAATTTCGTAGTCAATCTAGGTCATTCATTAGTCGAAATATTTGACAGTAAAATTTATGTTAATTTAAGGTTTTCCCCTAGAAGGCAACCCTCAGTTTATATGAGGGTATTGTACTGTGGTTGTGTGTTATTTTGTGATGAGAAAAAGAAAGGAAATTGTGTGAGAGTGAAGATGAAGTTACAATGGATGTGTTGTAGGTTGTATCCCTTCAGTTTGTTGGATAATATAAAAGGAAGGACTGGTTTATTCTTCGTGGACATAACCTAGATTGGGTGAACCATGTATATCCATGTCTCTCATTTTTTATGCTTTTGTGTTCGTGCTTTTGTAAAATTATATGTGTTCCATTGCTTTGTTATTTAATTTTTAACATAACAAATTATCCTCTAAAAATGTTCTTTACCTTGAGACACAAATCTTAGATTTGTTGAATATGCTCTATAACTATACCTTCTTTTTTTTTAATTTACCAATTGACTAAAAAAGGCACTGCTTTTAATATCCCCATATTGTGCTATCATTTCCTTTGTAAAAATGGCCCAAGATAAATAGAATCATTTTTACTTTCACAAAGCCATTGATACCTTGTTGAAGATTTCCCATTTGAATAAAGAATGCATTTCTCTTAATATTCTCATAATGTACTATCAATTCCTCTATAAAAACAGAAAAAAGATAAATAGAACAATTTTTGTTTTCACAAAGCCACTGATACCATACATGTTGACCATGTTCTAAAAACATGGCTGTAATATTTACCTTTTATAAGCTTTCCACTTGGTGTTGATCAAAGTATTACTCCATATAGGATATCCATGTTATAGGATCATTACCTTCAACTCATATCGATCTTAAGAATGACATAGTTGCTTGGTGTTGAATTGAAGCCCTAATGATGAGGATCTTGGAGTGAAAATTCATGATTATGGTTCTTGTGATTCAATATTTATGCTCTCCAATTGTGATAAAATACTCCCCATAGGTAATTAAGTTCCAAGAAAAATGTTTTCCTTAATTTTATAATTTCCTTGGATCTCAATATCCCTTTTAGGAGGCCTCTCCAAGAGAAATTTCCCATGGTATTCATGGATTTTTATATTTGTTTGTTGTTTTCATTCATCCTCTTTTCCATTTCATCCTTCATTTATGTTTTAAGGTTTTCTTGAAAACTTGATAAATCCACATTTTTCAACAAACTATTTCTCGTTTCATTAACTTTCTTCTCTAATTGAAGAACCTAAATTCTAAATCTTCACTTTCTTCATGAGTCTTGGATTATCATTCATGAGTTTTAATTGGTGTAGTAGATTTTTTTGGACGCATGTTGGAAACCAAGAATAGTACTTCCCATTATCACAACTTTTAGTCACCAAAACAATTGGATCTTCTAATCAAAAGTTATGTAACTTATAAGTTATGTACCTTTAAAACCTTAATGTGGAGAATCTCTAAATGGGTGAACTCTTTCTTGATATATCTTTGAGATTTGAACCCTTCTGGTTTTTAATACTTTGATATGTCTTCTCTACGATTCCACATGTCTTACTAGAATTTGATATGCAAAATGAAAATTATTATAACTTTCCCCCCCACACACTCATTTAATATTATAATATAATATAATACAATATCATAATATTATATTGTATATTATAAATCACATAATATTCATATTATATATATATATATATATGATATAATAATATATATAATATATATATATTATATATATATATATAATAATATATTATATATCATAATATATATATATAAACATAAATATATATATAATATATATATATATAATTTCTCTATCTATATAAAAAACCTCTCACGACATTACTTTCCTTATTAATTTTTTCCTTTTTTTGACTATTTATATATATTATTTGGCCGCTTTTTAAAATTCTTTCCTAATTTCATAATCTTTTATTGATCATGTTCAATATTAATGAGTTTACTTTAATGATTTATATTTTTTTTTACCGTTAATCTAATCTCTTTGATAATTTCACTATATAAGGTCTTATCAATCTCTTGGATAATTTCACTATATAAGGTCTTATCAGCACTTACTATTATCATTTGTCTGCTTTCTAGTCCATCGTGATGGGTAGAGTGTCCACCCAAAATGTTGGACAGGGTAAACATCTACACAATTTATTTCCGAAAGATTTAGACAATATGAATAACTATCCAAATCTCAACTCTCAAATTTCCAAAAACTTATTGATTTTTAGTCTCTTCCCAAGAGTAAAATTATATAGTGTGCCACATGTCTAATTCTTCAAATATAAAACTGAAATTTTTAACTAAGCTACTTTGTTATGTGTCCTCGAATCCCTACAAATTTCACAGTATGAAATATCACAAAAAACAAATTGTAGTAAAAGTAGCAAACTCACTTGTTTGAAATTGATTACAAGACTTTTCACAAACCTTAACTTCCATAGGGTATATCTCTAAAGGTATAGCAAACCATAATCTAAAATTTTCAATACTTGTACCTTGAGATGTCTTCTCCATTGTGTCCAAATATCACTACCTAAAACAGAGTGGAAAAAGATATAGTAAAAATACCATGACGAACTATTTGAAACAACAAAACTGTAGGTTCTCGTGCTTTGATACCAAATGTTATGAACCTTACAACTTAAAATTGATAAGAAACCAATAATTATGGTCCACTTCGAGGGGAGAACCTCCTTTTAGAATAAATATAATATACAAGGCAAGATTTGATGATCCTATGACTAGGTCTACTTATTATATACATATTATATATATATATATAATATATATATATATATATATATATATATATAATATATATATATATATATGAGAAAAAAAAGTGCAATTAAAATAAAATGGAAGCATGAAAAGTTCTAATCTACATAATAATATAATAATAGAAATGTAATTATTGAATATCTAGGGCTTAATACAAGGTTTTAGGTTTAACATGGAGCTTATATAGGACTTATCAACTCTAAACTTATAACATGGTAGCAAACTCTCTTGCACCATAAGCAATCCATTGTCTTCAAGGAACTTTGTGGGTGAATGGCTCTACCCAATTCCAACCTATTCCGTAAGCCCTCTTGTCTTCACATTTGGTTGCATTATCATATGATAGATGGGTGTTTGGGAAACCAATTTGTGGTGGCATCCAACACAAGATTAGTGGTTGGTTATTAAATCTTCCATCATGACTGAAATTGGGACACTCAATCTCACCCATGCAAATTCCATGGGAAGGCATGCCGGTCTTTATGGATCAATATGGGAATTAATTTTGGCTCATAGCACAACCCCCCCTCCCATAAGGGGTCCATATTAATGACTCGAGTTGTTCTCATCCTCGACACTTGGAGTTTGGAAAGATGTTTATTCATTGGGTTCTAATGGGTTAATGTTGGCATGAAGGTGGGTAAGAAGAATGGGATTGGAACTCCTCCGCCCCCCTCCTTGTCCATGACATGGCTTAATCATATGAACAAAGATGGTTGGAGTCCCTAGATAATGTTGTTGTAGTCTTAAACTTCGAGACCATGTAAAATTTCTTCAACTTCGCATGGATCAATTTATGACGCAACTAACCTCCACTATGGAGATTTTGGTCAAGCATAAACAATTGAGTCAAAGATTGGAAAACAAAATTGATGGCTTAAGAAACAAATTATAAGTGCTCTAACAACCTGAAGCCGAAACTACTCTGTCTCCTACTTTGGTGAATTTGGTTTGTCCACCTCCTATCATTCTGCCTAGTTTGAATATCATTGTTCCTTCTCTGGACAATGTAGTCTCTTCTGAAAATTTTCAAAATTTCTATATTCTATAGCTCTAATATGCATGCAAAATTTTGCTTAATCTTGGGGTCTTCCACAAAGTTTACACTTTCAATATTCACACTGTTTCTTATATTGTGACTCAAGTTTAATTATAATGCAAAATGTAATATCTACTTTGAAGATAGTTGGAACAATCTATACAACTAAACTTTACATATGCATAATACATAAGCTATATTTTGCTAATAAAAATTACTAATCATTAAAAAAATAAATATATATATATATATATATATATATATAATTATTTTTAATGGTTAATAATATTTAATAAATAAATTCAAACTTTGGATACCTGGGTGAGGGGATACCCATGTCCTAGATTTAGAAGACATTTACTGAACTTCTTGTTGGGAGAGCAATTACAATAATGATGACAAAGTTTATGGAAGAGAAAGGACATAACATTATTATATTTATTTCATCAACTATCTGAAGGTCCAATGGTTTGTGGGGATTTTGTAGCCGTAGGGATTTTCTTGGGTACCGAAACTCATATTAATGCTGCCTTGCACGAAGCACCGATCAAACTTCCGGGAAACCAATTATGTCAATTTGTTTTGTAAATAGGAAAAGGTAAAATGTTTCTCGATATTTGTTTTTGTTAATTTTGCTTCAAACCTCGAAAAATATTTTTAAGTAATCTTTAAAAATCAATTGTTCCAGAAGTTTAAAAAAAAAACTGAATTTATCAATACACTTGAAAATGCATTTCTAACAATTAGAAATTATAATTTATAATTTAATTAATTAAAATTATATTACCCAATTAAATAAAAAACGTCTGCTCCTTTTTACACTAAAATATTGAAAAATAATACCAGTATCACGATGAATTTGCCGTCGAGTCACATCACTTGGAATCTGAGCGCATTTTACCAATTTTTTTGCCCAAGTTGTGAATATTCACAGCACTGTGCCTTTAAATGGTAACGGTTAATTCAATCGTACATTTTAACGACTATAATGTAAGAGAATCGTGTGAGCATTAAATTACCATCACCTTCCATTAATTTTTTATTATTATTTGTTTTATTGAAATTTTAATATTATAATTTTATTAACTAGAGTATATTTAGTTATATTTAATTTATTTATATTTAAATTAAAAAATTAGACCGAAAATTTACTAGGAAAATTTAAAAGAAAATATTTTTTTCCAAAAACAACTGGTATTTTATCAATTTAAAATTTTCTATTTCAAACTAATAAATGATAAATATTTCAAAACCATTAGATTGGGATAGATTTTCTCTTGGTTAATTAAAATTCAACAACTAAAAATCACAATTTTAATTAAAGGAAAATGGGGTATTCTATTTGTTTTACCTTTTAAATAGTTTTTAAGTTTAATTTGTCAAGAATTAGGCAAGATTTATTAATCAAATTTAAATTCCAATCTTTTCACAATCAAAATGATCCAAAGATTTTCCAAAGCTCTGTGCAATAAAAAAAACCCATTTTAAATAACAAAATAAAGGTTCAAGAAGAAAAATTGTCAAATTTCAACCCAAATAAAATTCAGAAATAACATCTTTAAAGGGAGTTGTATTTAGTGCAATTTTTTTAGACTTCCTCGTGCCAGAATCCACTGGAAAAATTTGCGGTGAAATCTTGATTTGTATTATTTAAACTAGTTTTTTTACTGTATATATGGATTTAGCACTCTGGAAAACCTCTAGGGCACTTCCATTGCACAGATTACCCATCGAGTCTGTGATTTTAATAAGTTCCGACCAGATTTTAAGAAAAATTTAACCAAAAACCCACATTTAAAACTTCAAAAAATCATACTAAAACCAAATCCAAAAATAATGTTTCAAATGGATTTTTGAACCTTGTATTATACGTTTATAATAAAAACAGTCCATCTTACAAATTAATAACGCAAAATTTATCCATTTATTAAAATTCCTACCAAATTTATTAATAAAAAAACCCACTAAAAATAATTCTTTTGACTATACGATCGTATAAATATAAGAACCAGAAATTGACTGTAAATGTATGCATTGTCGATCAGGGCTAGAAGAGAGCAATTCTCGGAAAATTAAAAATCTATTTGACAGTGGTCCGAGACTGTCCGAGCTGACCAGCCCGTTGAGCCTGGTCCCAACGGGCAAAGCATAATATCCGCTCCTTTATGTCAAATCCCAAAATAGGCCCGAGAGCTAACTATTACTGACGTACACACTCAGACCCACAAAGGATTACAGGCCTTTATTGTTTGAAGGGCCATTGCCCTTGTATATTTAGCCAGCTGAAAGCCATCAATGGATGCACTCAGGTCTCCAATATAACTGTACTGGATAGATTATATACATCAAAGACCTTCATACCCAATAAAATATTCTGTGTTAGGTGCTGGGATTTATTCATGCAATGGGATTTATTCACACAATGGCAATTCCAGGATCAAAAGTTTTCTGGCTTCTGTTGGCCATAGTGGGAGTTGTAATTCATGCCTGTGAGTAGTTATTCATGTATATTTTCTTTCGGTATCAATTGGGTTTTGCTTATTTTCCGAAATTGTGTACTGAAACAATTTCAAGGGGACACAATTCCATATTGTTCTGATACTTTTTTCTTGCTTATGGGATTCTGATAGTCGTTGGGTTTGCTTGTTTGAATAAATCATCTGTAAAGAAAACTTGGACTAAATTCCACGGGTTTCTTATCTTTTCCTGTTGGTACTAACATATGTGTGCTTCCGAGTTCCTGATCTTTTCCTGTTGGTACTAGCATATATTTGCTTATTGGGTTCCCCTCAGTTCAACCAATACCCTTGCTACAAGTAAATCCCATGGTTTTCTAATGTTTTATCTCTGAATGTGTCTGTTTCTGATATTGATCGGCTTTCCCTTTAAGAAATCTTTCACTAGATCAAATTTACTTGGTAAAATACCGTAGTTCTATCATGTAAACTGTCTGGCTACACTTAGCATCTCATTCTTGAAGGCAGTACTGATTATCGTTCTTGGAAGGCAGTACTGATTATCCCCACTAGCTGCAGTTGAGATTGTTGTGCCAGGGTACCTAGGATACTGTTGGAAAAAGAAAATCATGTGTTTATGTAATGTTTTTAGAAAAAGTGTACATTTTTCTTCTGATATTCGTTATGCATTTCCTTTCTGAAAATTTAATGGACTGAGATAACATGTTTTCCCATGGTATTTCCATTGTTTTCAGTCATTCCGATAAAATTCCATGGTTTTGTTACACCTTATACTAGCATTTCCATCTATTTGATTATACAGAGATCCTGCATAAATTTCACAGTTGTTCAATGCCTTCGCTTTTTCTTTTTGTCATTGTTCCACAGATGCAGAGGATTACACCATTGGTATCGATTATGGGCAGCTTGGCGACAACCTGCCCTCCACAGAAGAAGCAATTCACTTGATCCAAAGAATGAAGGCAGGCAGGGTTAAAATCTATGATACTAATCCAGAAATCCTAAAGGCTCTCGCGCACACTGGTATTAAGGTCTCAGTGATGGTTAAGAACGAAGTTATTGCCAATGTCTCGGCCAACCAGTCATTTGCAGACAAATGGGTGAAGAATAATGTTGTTTACTTCTATCCTGCAACCAAGATCAATATAGTCCTGGTGGGGAATGAAATTTTATCAGACTACTCCAACAACCAGACCTGGTACCAGCTAGTGCCCGCTATGCTGAGAATCAGGCGAGCTCTGGTTAGATATAAGCTGCATCATATCAAGGTAGGAACCCCTTCTGCTATGGATGTGCTCAACACTTCATTTCCTCCATCATCTGGTGCTTTTCGGGATGATGTTGCAGAAACTGTCATGAAACCAATGCTCGAGTTTCTGACTAGAACGAGATCCTACTTTTTTATTGATGTGTATCCTTACTTTGCTTGGTCTTCTGATCCTACGAATATTTCTTTGGAATATGCCAGTTTTGGGGATCATGATAAAAACTACACCGATCCTAATGGCCTTGTGTATACCAATTTGCTGGACCAGCAGCTTGATGCGGTTGTAGCTGCGATGAGCAAACTGGGTTATGAGGACATTAGGTTAATCATAGCTGAAACTGGGTGGCCCAATGCCGGTGACCTTAATCAGTTGGGTGCCAACATCTTTAATTCAGCCCATTATAACCGGCGGCTCATAAGGAGAATGCTTGCAGATCCTCCCCTGGGAACCCCTCGCAGGCCCAATCAATTCATCCCCACATATATTTTTTCATTGTTTAATGAGGATCAAAAGTCTGGACCGGGAACTGAGAGACATTGGGGTTTGTTGTATCCAAATGGAACCAGGGTTTATGAGATTGATCTCACTGGTGAGCTCCAGGATTCGGAGTATAAGCCTCTCCCTCCTCCACCTCCACCCTACACTGGCAAATTGTGGTGTGTTGTAGATGCTAATGCAAATGTTTCTTCCTTGCCGTCTGCTATTAATTATGCCTGCAGTCAGGGAAACAACACCTGCGCTTCCATCCAGCCAGGGAAGCCTTGTTATCAGCCTAACACGGTTATTGATCATGCATCATATGCCTTCAACAGTTATTGGCAGCAATTCAAGAACTCAGGGGGCACTTGTTACTTTAATGGAGCTGCAACACTAGTCACACAGGACCCCAGTAAGTAAAATCATTTTACTCTGTATCTATATCAATGTCTAGTTTGCTTTGCTTGTTTAGTTTTTAAGCTGTTTTAGAATGAACTTGCCTGCCCTTGGCTCTAAATCTTATTGAATTTTGCCAACTATTTTTGTTGTCTAGCTTGAATATCTTTTGGGTTAGGTATGTTTGCCTTCAGCTTGAATCTACTATACTGTTTAGGTTAGGTTCATTTGCCTTCACCTTCAACCTGAATTATACTGTTTAGGTTAGGTTCATTTGCTTTCACCTTCAACCTGAATTACTGTTTGAGCTAAGTTTGAGGTATATTTTATTTTTGCTTGATTCGGCTGTGTACTGGGATCTTTGTGTTTGTTATAAACAAACTAATCTCAGTTCTAGGTCTGATGTTTTCTGTTTTCATTTTTTTGGCATGAATCTGCTGAACATCTTATGTTTGATGTGTATTTGGCATGAATCTCCTTCGCTTTTTAGCCTTGGCAGTTTTGTTTAAGCTGAATCTGCTCCGCTTCTAAAGCTTGATGTTTTTACCTTTTGCTTCAATCCCTTCACGTGCTGGACATGTGTTTGTTTCTGGCAAGAATCTGCTTCACTTTAAAATCGTCATCTACATGTTCCCTGTATGAATCTGCCTCGCTACTTAGGTCTGAATCGATTTCATTTTCTTGGGCTGGAATTTTTTATTTGACAGATATCAGAGTCATTTAGCAAATATGGGTCTATCATCAACTGACACATTTGTGTTATTTTATGTTGCAGGTCGTGGAAGTTGCACATACCCATTCACTTGACTGATCTGCAGGGAATGTGGAAGCAGACGTTTTTTCTCCATCTGACCTATTTGCAGAACTGTCTCCAGATGTCTGGCTTTGTTGAATGCAGTATTTTTGTCAGTTCTAGTCGTTCAGAAGATTACACTACTGATTCAATTCATTGTAGAAGCACTAAATTTTTTATCTTAGAGGAACTTGTTACATAGCATCCTTGTAATTGATAGCAGGGAGTCCTCATATATATAGTTATCTATCAGTTTATAGATCCCATATTTCTAGGGATCTCTATAACTGTTGTTCTATTTGTTACTGCACCTCTTTGCAATGGTCTAATGAATGATAATGCTTTTGAGCTTTCACCATCCATATGTTGATATTTAAGGAAGCATCTCTGTGTTTCCTGGTGATTCTGTCCCTGATGGATCTCTTTGGCTTTGTGTTTTAGTTTACTTGTTGGCTGGTGTGTGTTTAGTGGTATCCAATCTGGGTATCACACATTGCAGGAGTGTGCTATCTTGTCTTAATTCTTAAGAGAAACAATGCTCTCCTCCTCCTTATAAGGCTTGTTGAGTCTCTGAGCTTAGTTAGAAACAAGTAGTATTTTCAGTTTGACCAAACTTGTTTAAATCTGGTTAAATCTTCAGAATTAGGGTAATGTGTTCAGATGCACCAGACTTGGTTTACATGAATCAATTTATGGGATCTAATGTTACTATATAGTCAATTTGTGTAATGCATACGCTGTGAGTATGCAATTGCCTTAGATTTCAAGCTCAACTTTACCATCACTTCACTTTCAGGAAAAAGCGCTGACAATGTCATCACCACCACTTCATAATTATTATTACGTGACAATATGATGGCAATTCATTGAAAAATCATAATGCTTTATCTTTATGATTTGTCTCGTCTTCATGGGTCGATTGAAAGATGATAGTTCCTTTTAAGGTGATTGAAATATGATATTTTGAATGTTTTTTCAAGTTTAGAAATAGGCATTATAATGGGTAGGACTTTCCCGAAGAGGATATATATATATATATATATATTT
>APFE030831448.1:17686-32558 GCA_000404065.3 Pinus taeda
ATTTATATGGATATGTGTATGGTGTTATTTGATAGTAACGTGAACAATGAAGAATATGAAATATCCACTATCTTGTCAATATAGATAAGAATTTAACTTTTTGTTTGTTCTATTCCATTTTCTTAAATTCATTTTGATTGAGGATTTGTTTTACTCTCGCACAAGAATATATTAACAACCCAAAACTTGGAGTGGTTTCAAAGGAGTAGACATCCCTTCTTGAACTTGAACTGCCATACAAATTTTATTTACATTCGATGACAAGACTACATGTTGAGGTTTCTGATATATAAGGGCTAGGCTAGTAGCCTTGAGTACTATATTTTTTTTCCCATTTGGAAGAATTAAAATAATAGTGTAAAAATAATCATATCATCTATAATCATGCATATATCAAACAAATTTTACTAACGTAAAAGCATTCAAGATATGATACAATGTTTACCTTTCACAAAGAAGAGCTTAGACCACCTTTTCTTGTTCTATTGTGTTGTCTTAAATTCTTTTTAGTTGGTTAAGGGTTTGTTTTCCTTGGATGCAAGAATAGATTCACAATCCAAAACATGGAGTGATCTCAAAGGAGTGAAAGCCTATCCCTTTATGGAACACCATCAAATTATTACCGATAGCAATTTTTATTTACATTCAATGATAAAACTACATGATGAGGTTCTTGGGATATCAGGACTAGGCTAGTACCCCTAAGTACTATAATTTGTTTCCTATTTGAAAAAACTAAAATAGTAATGTGAAAATTTTAATATCATATATAGTATGTGCTTTATCTTTGTAGATAGTTCTAGGTTGGGGAATTGTCTCAAAGCATGTAAGTAAGGTTTTGATTTAAATGGATGACTAGTGCACTAAACCTTTAAACAAATGTAATTTTTAAGAATTTATGAGAAAAATGAAGCGTTGATTTTCATTCCTAACAAAATTGATCTTTGAATTGATTTGAAAAGCAGAAATTAAGAAGATACATAAATATCGAACATTCATATTGGGCATTTAATGGATCATATATAGTAGATGAGTGTGGAAAATTTCTATAGCCAAACAAAACACATTCAAGAGATGATAGAAGGGAACAATTAAAAGATTTAAAGGAATTAACTAAGACAAATTGTTCAGTTAATTAATCTCTTTTAATAATTGTAACTTTGCAGGGGTTTTTAGGGAGATTGATATTTAATCTTGCCTTTCCCAAACTCCCGTGTTACCTTGAACATGTGCATAAATAAATATGAAAAACATACTTGATAAGAAGGCAAACTCACATAGATGCACAAGTTGTTCAGAATGAATCCAAACTCTTTCAATTATCTTCAAAAATAGCTTTGAACATTAAAAGCATGTCATTGGTTCATTACAAGGGTTTAACCCTGACTTCTTCGAACTATCAAATACTTATAGAATCTAATTCCAAAACTATCTTAGATCTAAACCAAAATTTATTCCAAAATGAGATAATATCTGAAACTATTTTTGATTTACAAAAATAGAACTAGAAAGTAGTTATTCTAAACTAATTCGAATAATCAACACACAATTTAAGGGTGGTGTTTTGATGATTGTTTCATTTAACTGGATTTTCTACTTTTTGCTCCTCTTTCTTTGTTTACTGCTTCTCTGTTTTATGTGGTTGGTCACTGAATTCTTTGCATCCTATTTTACTCGATGAGTTCAAGTAACTTATCCCACCTTTTATCATTTGAGATAGAAAATTTTGTTACTTTCCTATATGCCTCATCAAGTTCTGTGTATTTCCAAAGTTGGCCTAGTGATGAACAAATGACTAACTTCACACTGAATAAAAAGGTCATACTCTAGGCCTTCTAGGAATTCTTTTCCACTGGTTATCCCTTTGACTTTGGAAAATTTGGTTTTGTCTATTGCTTTCTAATGCAATTTGTACTAATAATCTTCTAGTCGAATCAATTGGCCACTAGCATGTCATAGCGCTGGAAGTCCCTTTTGTTGCAGAATATTGAATTTTATGTGAAACTTTTAATCTGTGCTTCCAAGTTTTGACACTTGTTCTCTAATTGTAACATCAATATTTTCTTTGTCAAAACCCTTCTTGCCTCTAGGACAATGTCAGTTCTGTCCTTGATTCCAAATTCTTCTAATTCTTCTTTACTTTTAGAATTGAGTACTCTAATTATTTTATTGGCTTCTCTAGGCATGTGCTACCAATCTTCTTTGATTCCTGTGATAACTGCTTTTGATCTTTCCACTAGTTCCTCCTGTTCAAAAGTAATTTGAATATATGTCCAGAGTTCAGTCATTGTATAAATTATATCAATCCAAATCTTCTCCTTTGCCTCGACCAAGGTCTGTGCAATCAATGACTCATTTTCATATTTCTCTATCTATCTCGTTAATCTGAATTTTTTCTAAGTTCAGCTAGATAAGTGTTGTTAGCCCTTATCTTGTCATTTTGAATTTTCTCCAGTAGAGTTTTGAGTTTTCAATTTTAATATCTTTTAATGACAAGTCTTCCATAGGTTTTGACAACTACTCTATTTAATTTTGGCTAGTGGGCTTTGTCTCTATTGTAGACACAATTGTTGTTGTAGAAATTGTTGCTCCAGTACTGAGTTGTAGTTCTTTTTCCTTAATTAACTTTTCCATTTGTACTTCCATGTTCTGTATCTGTATGTTATGTTCAACGATCATTCGAAACATGTTCTCCTTCTCCTTCTCTAACTGGTTGACTTCATGAGCCTGCGGATGTTCAGTTGTTGGCAACTTAAATTGTTTTCTCAATGCTTGAATATCAACATTTATGCTTTTGCTTATTTCTTCAGCCACCTTTATATCTTTGGGATCTAATCCTAATTTTATAACCAAATCTTGAAGCCCTTTGATTTTAGTATCCTTTACTAGATATGACATATTTTCCAATTATAATTGGGAATGGATGTTATTCGAAGAACCCTGCAGCTCAGAAGCTAACATGGCAGAACTGGTCAAAGATGAATATATCATTTCTCCTGCTTTCTTATGAAGGTCAATCTGATCAATAGGATGGATTTTCTTGGTGTCAAACGAAAACACAGAAGTTTTATAATCTTCAACACTTCTAGGCACAGGGACCTTTGGTTCCAAGAACGCTAACTGAAACTGAGATTTTTCATTGTCAAGGGAAGAAAATAATCTAGTCTGGGTTGTGAAAGACTGCTTCTAGAACTTTGCATACGTGGAAGTCTTTAGGACCTCATTTTTCTTCTTCATTTCTAAGAACTTTGCAAAATTACTTTGTTATTTTGGAAAAGAAGGAGAAGAAGGAAAATCCAATGCGTCTTCAAGAATTTGATGTAATGAAAAAGGAGATGATGGTAGTACAACTGTAGTAAGCTCTTCAGAAGTTTAAACTTCTGAATATTCTTCTTAAAGATTTATAGTTTTCCTCCTTTTGAATACTTTAAATGTTGATTTTTGTAACTCCGACCCTGCTGGAAATATACTTTGTCTTGGTCTCTTTAGCTCTTTCTCTGTCATCCTTGGAATTTCCAATGTTGTTTGACTAGAAACTAGCTCCTTAATCTCCTACAATATATTCTTTGCCATTCTTCCCTGTTGGCATACTACTCAATTTTAGGTTTTTCCATATGCATATATGCTGCAAATTTCTAAACAATTCTTATTGATAAGATTACTCCTAATGGATCATATGACCAACTAAAACTCAACTTAAACTTCATTTGGATCAATAAGTCATTAACCTCTTTCTCTACGGCTCTAGTGTTGACTATGAATGAACCAACGTGTTCTTTCAATTTAAACCAAACTTTTTTTTTTTTTGAAACAAAATGAACCTCATCCATGCTTAGCATTTGTCTAATGTACTCAAGTGCAAAAATCCTCATGGGAGGAATACAGAAAATTTGTATGGTTGAAGCTCACAACCATAAATCCTAAGATTAGTGAAATTAAGGTATAAATACCAGTCTCCAACCTTAGTTTGCTCACTCAAATGAAGAATTCTTTTGATTTTCGTTGAAACCTTGGGGACTGCATCATTGTTTAACAAACAAGTAGATATATAAAATAATTGATTAACAAAGTCACTGAAAGGAAACTCTTCAGAGGTTTTCCTCCCCAAAGATGTCTAATGGATCACTCACAGAGGTTTACCTTCAGCATCCAACTTTTATAAAGGAAAGTTGAATCTTTTTTATTGGTGACATAAGAACAAGTAAACCAAGACTGATTGATTCTTAAATGATCCTTCTGCACTGAACTTTAAGAATTGATCATGAATTATATCATAAAGAAATTGATTGTAGTTGAACATAATTGAAGGTTTTTTACCAAAAGACAACACTGATAGAAAGCCCAAAATGACTTCATCAACCCACTGATCACTGGGATATCCTAACAGATAAGACACTAAGGAAATTACCTACCTAGACATCTCAGGAAACATTGCAGAGGGATAAGGTGGGTTAGTCCTTGTTAATTCCGAGTTTTCTGGTAAAAATGACTCAAATATGTGAGCTCTCTGTGGGAAAGAAACTTCTAATAGATTTCCATTAGAGCATCAGAAGAAAAAGGGTGTAAAGAGTCCTAAGGATTTCGCTGGTGGACTTGGAAAATTGACTTAGTTGTTATATGGAAAAGAGTTTTATTGTTACAAATTCTGGAAAATGATGGGTTTGAGGGAAGCAAAACTAAGGGTAGTAGGGATTCCCAAAAAAAGAACTCATCATTGGCATTTTTGTACTTTGGAAATGCCCAGTTGTGAAGTTCGTACAGATCGAACTCACAATTGGTCTCTACAATCCTAAACTGAAAGTCAACCAATGGGAATTCGTCTAAGTTAATGACAAGGGGTAGCAAAGGATTATCCACAGATACTTTTGATTTTCGGATACTTTCGATTTTCCTTTATGAGAATCCATTAGGAAAACAAAATTACAAAGAAAATCTAGAGAGAGAGTTACCGAAATGTGGTGGCGATAAGAGGTCGTTGTCCACTGGGATTCTGTTGCTTGAAGTGTCATTTTGTAAATTGTAGTGACAAGCAGAATTGAAAAATGGTCGATTTGAACAGGATAACTGTGTTTATTAGGAGAAATAACAGTGTTTTGTTAGTTTGATCGTTATTGGTAAGGGGGATTTAATGCAAATGGACGTTGGTGGGAGATATAAATGAACAATAGTCATGTTCTAGTTTAGAAAGAGGAATAACAATGGTTAAATATAGTGGGATGTTCACAAGCAATGTGCATGGCAGGAAGCGTGAATGACAAGAGAAAAACTAGCAGAAGAGTGGTTTGTAGGGGGGGTGTCACGGTAAACAATATTAAGCGGAGGGAGGCCGCAATGGTTGAGGGCTATTAGGTATAGAAAGTAGGATTTATGAAATTCACTTTACGGACCCCCTCCCAACCCCTTCATTACATTCGGGTTTGTGGGGGGTCCTTCTATTCGCCCAAGGTCGTTGAGCCAAGCGAGCCCAGTCTCCACCATTGAGTTTTTCATGTTCAATAATTGCTGATGGGCGACAATCAAATCAAATGCATTTATTATATAAAAAATACAAAATAGAAAAAATTATAATGGGTGGCATTTAAATGTGTGTGCTTCTATTGAGATTTTTTTATTCTTTTTCTATCCCTTTATTTATTTCTTTTAACTATTTTTTTTTGGTATTCTCTTTTCTTTTCAATTTTTTTCCATACCTATCTATCTATCTATATATAATATATATATATATATATATAAATAATATCTTATTTTTAACATAAAAGAAGAAGAATATGCCAATGCCTAGAATACAAAATAGACCGCCTTTGTTGGACATTGATGTAGGTCCTGGTTTGAAATTGAGCCAATAGTTGGCACAAAACGATCACGGAGGAGGAGTTAAGATGAAGGAAGAATACGTGGATTAACAAAAAAAATAAAATGGATAAGTAAATGGGGTATTAACTTGCAAGAGTGCCCAAACACCAATGAATAAATAAAAACAAAATATATGATATCAAAATAAAGGATGCCCAAGCAACTACAAAATATTAATAAGGTAAAAATAAATTACAACAATATACATATATCAAACAAATTTTCTTAAACTTAAAAGGATTTTAAATATGATACAATGTTTACCTTTTGCAAAGAACATCCAACCTATCATAATGTTATTGATAGGTATGTCATCATATCTTGATAGAAGGGATAGAATGTTGTCACATCAATCACTTGTTCTTCAAAATGTGAGTATAAAGCAACAAACCTTTCATAATTATTCAGTTTAGAATGTTGAATAAATAATAAATGTTTTGTATGATTATTTATATGACCTTTTTGTTTAATAATTATTGTTAAATATATATGTTGTATTAAAGGGTGATGTTTAATGAAAACTAAAACTTAATGAAAATTTTGACGCATTGATCAAAATATTAAAAAAATCTCCATGATAGTAGAATTTGATAATGAACGTGTGTATCTTTTAGAAATGAATTTTCTCCATCTATTAGAGTGTGATTTAGACACTAATTTAGTGATGACTCAAAGGGAAGTCTACTAGTGTCTTTGTTTGGTTGTGTTAAGTTTGGGAAAGAAAGAAAGAGGCATGTTTTGGATGAGCTAAATTCTAACTTATTTGGATAATATAAATAAATCAATGTTATTGAATTTGCACCAATCTCTAACTAATTTTTGGTTTAAAAAAATATGTGTTATATGAATTTGTTGAATCTTTATCCAAGAAATGTAGAAGTAAGATGCTTTTTTGTCAATATTGTGAAATTGCCACATTGATATGTAATTTTTGGTGGGAAGTTAGTCATTTGAATTGAAATCAAGGGTTGAAAATTGGATGATTATCCATGAGATTACGAAGAATTCAAATACTACTTGCATTTATTAATAAATGATATTAATTTTTAAAAACTAGATATATTAATCATATTTTTTTATAAGGTGGTATGCAATTTTCATGATCTCAAAGGACCTGCTTGAATATGGGCACTCCGTGGATCTCTATGGTGTGTGGCACCAACATTTTTCCAATTGATGGCAAAACAAACTTGGTTGTATTCAATTAGACTACAACTACACTTTCTCTTTTACTTTGTTATAGTTAAGTCTTGTTCCAACAATTACACTTATCAAGTAGTAATCCATTACCATACAAGTATGCAACAAATATACAAGTAGTTGTTTGTGGGTGATTCAACTCAACCTAACACTTGAATCATATAAAATAGTTTTCAAGAATTGTCTGTTACAACGTGGATCAACATCCAACAATACAAAGAGTCACCCTTAACACCCTTAACACAATCGTTCTAAGATTACACCAAGCTCTCGCACAACAACCACTCAATTTCTTCAAACTTGGGTAGTGCATGCCTTGCACCAATCATATGATGTCTCCTTGTTGAGCCAAGAGGCTCATTCTACAGGCTAATATGAAGGCGATGTGTAAGTATGTTTGTTACTCTTAAAATAATAATAAAATATTCTCTAAATAAAAAAGCAATGTTGACTATTAATAAAAAAGAAAAAAATATATTATGCATATTTAATTAGTTGGGCATATGACCTAATATAATTTCATGTAAAGCAATTAGAAGTAAAAAAAAATGAGTAAGATGTGTAAACCTTATACTTTTCAAAAATATTTTAACATGTGATATAAACTTCATATATATCTATATAATATATAAAATGTGAAAATGAAATAATTTAATGTTGTATAGAATAAAATATCCAATTTGAGTTATGAATAAAATATTGTAATATGAATTAATATTGACGTATTTTTAAAATATATTGATAATAAAAAAACCAATTTAATGTGCATTGATAAAATGGCTCTATACACATGTTATGTAATCTCTATAACATTCAAAAATACAATTTAAACATTAAAAAATTACACATTTTTTTCACTCTAAAATAAGTTTGCACCTAAAGAAATTTGATCCCTCTCAACCCATATTAGATCTGTGCTTAAGATGGAGCTATGTTGGTTCTACTAACATATATTTCTTCCTTGTCACTTATAACATAACTCTGTGACTTGATTCCTCTAATGCACTTGCTAGACTTGTGTGCTATCTAGATTTGTGTGCCATAGACCGATGCATTCCATTCTCCTTTCCTCCTCCACCTGGTTTGCAAATTATATATATAGGAAATGACATGACTTTCATCATGCGATCAAGTAGGAAACCCCAAATTTTGTGCAACTAACCAAGCTAACGTCTTTCCAACATGCATGCGAGCATGCATCATCTTGAGTTGACCTATACACATGATATTTTCCATTGAATCGACTCGATCTTTCTTCCTTTGAGCCGATGTGCCATGTCATGCACTCAAGTGAAGAAACCCAAATCTACTCAACTCTTCTCCACAACCATATACTTGTTTATACACACAACTGAACTCGTCTTTCGATCATTGAAGTGTACATGGTACTTTATGTGCCCCATTCGCAGATCCATGCTCAAAATAAGTGTGAAGCATCTCGAATTATGCATGTTTCTCCTTAGATGGGTGTCATGATAACCCCAACTTTGGTATTGGTGATGCCACATGTCCCCGTCGAGCCAAGGTCCTTACATCGTCCTCCACTCCAGTTTATTTCCATCCTTGACAACCCTCAAATTAGTGAACCCCAAACCCCAAGTTCAGCAACTGAAATATCATTGTGGAAACCTGTTAGTCACCAAGCTTTCCAACTTGAGAAGTTGCTCCATGAATCCCATCCCTTGCGTATACTTCAATTTCTCTAAACATGCCTCCACACATTATACTTCCTCATGCCTTGAACTGATTGGGTAGCTATTCCAACCGTCATGCCCAACTCATAAGAATACACTTCTTCATGCCAAAGTGCATTATTTTTTGTCTACCTTTCTAACCTTATAGACTGTTGAACTCCTCCTTGTGCCAAGATGAAGCTACTCCTCCTCCTAGCCTACTCAAACTGCTATGCTGTCTCATACCTTAAAGAATCAAAGGTTCACTATCCCATGGAAATGCTTTTGATTATGCTTTATTTTGAAATACATAGGTTTGGAAATATCCTCCCAGAATCATTGTGTCTTAACAATGCTTCATAGTCAAATATTTTAATACCAATCGAACTTCGTTCTGTGAACAACCAACTTCTCAAGTGGGTGTACTATCAATTGAAAGTCATAAATTCCATGGCTCTCCTGCAGTAACTCACAATATTTGTGGGATCTCTTTCCTCCTTTCTCACCTCCTCACTTTTGTTCAAGCCCAACTGAGTGTAAGTCTCCATACTTTCCTCAATTATAGTACTTAGTCCAACTCTCTTGTTTGGGATGGTAGATGAAATTTCCCAACTCTGTTGTTCATCTCGTTTAATCATAGTTGTTGCAATAATGGAATGACCTACATATTCTCTTTGTGGTAGTTGATGCACATGTAGTTGACCGTCGTTTATACATCTCTTATATTCTACTTCTCATGGTGAATGTTAGCGAATATCTAACAGCCTCCTTGCTACAATATCATGGTGTGAGGGACCATTTTCCATTTTTTGAACCCCTCCAAATGACCTGATCACAGAAACCTGTGACTTCTATCCTTGATTACACTTCTTCACTTAGGATCGACTACCTCCTCACTTGGCTCAATCAACCTGCCCCTCCATGGACACTTTCTCACATAATGAGTTTGTGAAAATAATCAACGTGTAGGATTCTTAACTTCTTTTATGCACACATGGGGCTATTCCATTGTGGCAACAATTCCATCCCTAATTGGTTGCAGAATCTACACTTCTCCCAAAGTAGTTAGACCTACCTTGTCTAGATCCTTCTGGACTCGTCCCAAGCTACAAAGTGCTCTCCTAAACATATACAATACTCAATATCTTCAACTAGTGAACTTCGTTACATGAAAATTGTGTCATTAATGTAGACAATCCCTCTCTCAGCTATATACACATGAAAAGCATCAATATCAATCAACAACTTGGTATTTTTCTCATCTCACACATTTCACCATGTGATGATAGAATTATATATGCTACTTCAAAATCTACCTTCTAGCGCTCATCATCATGAATTGTACTTATCTCCATCCATGATGCGTTTCCTGTCTCTCATCTCACTCATCAACTTTGGTTGATCACATGGTAGAACTTGACACCACCTATCATGACATCACTCTTTGTGCTATGATTGTGCTCTAATAGATTTCTTTGACTTGTCATGACCTTAGAGAACCTATAGAGATATGGGTTCTCCATTGACCTTTGGTGTATGTGGCACTAACTTTTTTTCCAATTGATGGCAAGACCAACGTGGTTATACTCAACTTGTACTATGCCTACACTTCATCTTTTACTTAGTTTTAGCTAAGTCTTGTTCCAATAATTACACTTAGCCAATAATCACACTATCATAAAAGTGCACAACATAATACACAAGTAATTATTTGTGGGTGGTCCAACATGATCTAACACTCAAATCATATACAAGAGTTTATTAGAATTGGCTTGTAGTGGTTACAATAAGGATTGAAACATAATCATTACAAAGAGTCACCCGTTACAACCCTCAGCACAACCATTCTAATATTACACCAAAACCCGATGTGGGACTAACCCGATTTCCCCAAACTTGGGTACTGCACACCATGCATTAGTGATACAATGTCTCCCCATTTCACCAACCATGTGATTTTCCATTGTCACCTTATGGCCTAACTGTGTGACCCCACTCCTGTTCAATTCATGTGATCCACCTATTGCACTCCTTATTCACTCTCTTGTCTTTTGCACTTGTTAGATTTGTGCACTCCATAGACTTATGCATTCCATTCTCCTTGCCTTCTCCACTTGGATTTTAAGTCATATATATAGCCATGATTCATTCTACCAAACAATCACGTCCCTCTTTATTTTGCTCGTACTAACATGACTCCCATCATGTACTCAAGTAGGAAATATGAAATTTCATGCAAGTGATTAAGTCCAATATGTCTCATTGACATGCATGTGCCAGTGTACGATGTTGAGTCGACATGCCCTTTTGCTCTCGTTTGTTGAACCAATTTGATATTTCTTCCTTTGAGATGATGTGCCACATGTTAGGAAATCCCAAAATTCATGTAGGTTTACTCAAGATGATGTCTTGCCATGTGTGCACATCCATGTCAAGTGTTGGAATGGGTGTCCATCGTGCCCTTGTGTCACCAAGCCAACCCAAGTTGTTGTGTGCCTCTTGTGTCATGCATGCCTGATCAACTAACCCATCTACTTTGGCAATGTGCACCCATATTGTGCAACCATTCCCACCTATCCACAATGGTCATGCTACAAATCAATGTAACAAACCCAAATCTCTTAACTTATCTATGCAACCATGTACTCATGCACATAACTAAACTTATCCTTCGATTGGTGAAGTGTGCTCATTTCTTCGTGTGTTGCATCCATCATTCCATGCTCAATATAAATGTGGAACACCCTATATTCTTTAGTTTGCTCCCTGGATGAATGTCATGACAACACCCACTTTAGTTTTGGTGATTTCTCATGCAGCCATCTAATTGAGAGTCTTACAACAATAATGTTAATTTTTAGAAACTCATTATATAATGAAAATGGTTGTTTGACAAATGGGACATAGGAATGGGTTGTGGTCAAGAGGAGCATATAATTGAGGATTTTTCTTTTAAATATACATAAATACTTTAGTTTTGCAAAAGGATCTTGAGCCAAATGTTGGAAATCCAATTCAATCTATTTTGGGTGAATTCGAAGAAATGGATTCTTAAATTAGTCTTTAATAAAATAAAAATAATAATCTCATTTTAAGGTCATGGCCAAGCTAGACACCAAATTGGTGCATGAGACCCCCTTGTTTGTGGGATAAGGGACTTGCCTCTATACAAAGATTTTATTTCTAAAGTCTATAGAGGTGTATTTATTATACACCTCTTCATATTTGAACCCGTGACCTCTTATGAGGAAACACATATTCTTAACCATTAGCCCCACTCAAACTGTAGTATCATATTTAAACTTCAATGGATAATAATGACATTTCTCCCTTAATTAAACCCATTCATATATTTAACCATATTTAAAAAACTGAACCTTAATATTATATATATATAAACCAACACTTTAAAATAATTTGTATTATAAAAAAATTGCAGCAAAAGCATGTAACAAGGTTAAAACAAAAGAGTTTTAACTGTATCAGGATTCAAAGAAAGTTATGGTTTCCAACCTCCCATCAAGGAATAAGGTAGGAATGGAATGGATCTTTCAAAAACTCACCTTATTGATTCCCTTAATACATGAACAAATTCTCACAAATTGACTACTTAGAATAACACAAAAAATAACATATCAATTATTGGGAATATAACTCCTTATAGTTGTCTGAAGCACTCGATGAGTATTCCTTTCTACCTAATGATAAATTCATTACCAATTGGATTTTCTACACTTGGTAAGGGTGACTAAAGGACTTGGTGCCTTTCCTAGAATTTCAACAAAGGTTTTCCTAGAATTCCAACAAAGGTTTTTCATGACTTGGTTGGAGCCTGCATCATTGGTTTTGCCTTATGTACTTCTTCTTGAGTTCAATTGTTTCAGATGCAAATCTTCAAGAATTTTGTTTAGCCACACACTTTCCTTAGTTGCCACGTATTCACCTCTGTTGTGGAACTCTTAGATTCAGAGTATAACCCTCTCCCTCCTCCGCCTCCACCATACACTGGCAAATTATGGTGTGTTGTAGATGCTAATGCAAATGTTTCTTCATTGCCGTCTGCTATTAATTATGCCTGCAGTCAGGGAAACAACACCTGCGCTTCCATCCAGCCAGGGAAGCCTTATTATCAGCCTAACACGGTTATTGATCATGCATCCTATGCCTTCAACAGTTATTGGCAGCAATTCAAGAACTCAGGGGGCACTTGTTACTTCAATGGAGCTGCAATACTAGTCACACAAGACCCCAGTAAGTAAAATTAAAATTATTTTACTCTGTATCTATATCAATGTCTAGTTTGCTTTTGCTTGTTTAGTTTTTATGCTGTTTTAGTATGAACTTGCCTGCCCTTAGCTCTAAATCTTATTGAATTCTGTCAACTATTTTTGTTGTCTAGCTTGAATATCTTTTGGGTTAGGTATGTTTACCTTTAGCTTGAATCTACTATACTGTTTAAGTTAGGTTCATTTGCTTTATTATACTGTTTAGGTTAGGTTCATTTGCTTTCACCTTGAACTTGAATTACTGTTTGAGCTAGGTTTGAGGTATATTTTCTCTTTGCTTGAATCGGCTGTGTACTGGGATCTTTGTGTTTGTTATAAACAAACTAATCTCAGTCTTAGGTCTGATGTTTTCTTTTTTCATTTTTTTGGCATGAATCTGCTGAACATCTTATATTTCATGTGTCTTTGGCATGAACATCTTATATTTCATGTGTCTTTGGCAGTTTTGTTTAAGCTGAATCTGTTTCGCTTCTAAAGCTTGATGCTTTTACCTTTTGCTTCAATCCCTTCACGTGCTGGGCATGTGTTTGTTTCTGGCAAGAATCTGCTTCACTTTAAAATCGTCATCTACGTGTTCCCTGCATGAATCTGCCTCGCTACTTGGGTCTGAATCGATTTCCTTTTTTGGGGCTGGAATTTTTTATTTGACAGATATCAGAGTCACTTAGCAAATATGGGTCTATCATCAACTGACACATTTGTGTTATTTTATGTTGCAGGTAGTGGAAGTTGAAAATACCCATTCACTTGACTGATCAGCAGGGAATGTGGAGCAGGCATTTTTTCTCCATCTGACCTATTCGCAGAACTGTCTCCAGATGTCTGGCTTTGTTGAAATGACAGTAGCAGTATTTTTGTCAGTTCTAGTCGTTCAGAAGATTACACTACTGATTCAATTCATTGTAGAAGCACTAAATTTTTTATCTTAGAGGAACTTGTTACATAGCATCCTTGTAATTGATAGCAGGGAGTCCTCATATATATATAGTTATCTATCAGTTTATAGATCCCATATTTCTAGGGATCTCTATAACTGTTGTTCTATCTGTTACTGCACCTCTTTGCAATGGTCTAATGAATGATAAATGCTTTTGAGCTTTCACCATCCATATGTTGATATTTAAAGGAAGCATCTCTGTGTTTCCTGGTGATTCTGTGCCTGATGGATCTCTTTGGCTTTGTGGTTAGTTTACTTGTTGGCTGGTGTGTGTTTAATGGTATACAATCTGGGTATCACATATTGCAGGAGTGCTCTATCTTGTCTTAATTCTTAAGAGAAACAACGCTCTCCTCCCCTTACAAGGCTTGTTGAGTCTAGTGAGCTTAGTTAGAAACAAGTAGTATTTTCAGTTTGACCAAACTTGATTAAATCTTTAGAATTAGGTTAGTGTGTTCAATTGTCCCAGACTTGGTTTACGTGAATCAATTTATTTGGTTGCTTTTAATCTTTTTCCAATGGGACCCAATGTCCCTATATATAGTCAAATTGTGTAATGCATACGCTATGAGTATGCAATTGCCTTAGAATTACCATCACTTTCAGGAAAAAGTGCTGACAACGTGACCGCCACTTCCATAATTATTATTACGTGACAATATGATGGCAATTCATTGAAAAATCATAATGCTTTATCTTTATGATTTGTCAGTCTTCCTGGGCGGCTTGAAAGACGATATTCCCTTCTAAGGTGATTGAAATATGATATTTTGAATGTGAAAAATGATATTTTGAATGTTTTTTCAAGTTTAGAAATCGCCATTGTATGGGTAGGACTTTCTCGAAGATGTTGAAAAAGGTTATAATTGATGTTGAAAACTACTCACTAATAATATGATATCTTAGTTTTTAAGTTTTATCAT
>APFE030831449.1:2354-20027 GCA_000404065.3 Pinus taeda
AGTACATATAGTACACCTTCACTTCATCAGCTTACGAGCCCCGGGTTGACAATTAATGACATCAATTTAGGAACACTAAATTGACTAAACAGCTCTCATCATTTTATTACTTGTTATTGAATGATCAATATATCTATGACCTAATAGATGAAATGGCATCTAATGTGATAATGAGACAATGCTTCATAGTGAATCTCAAATAAGTATGAGACCCCTATGCTCAGATCTGTTATTTACACCTATAGGTTGCATATTTACTAAGTGTTTGACAAAATTTCTATCATGGTTAGGCTTGGTTAGGTCAAGCCCTTGATCAAGTTTTGTTTTAGAGGCTTTACCTTGGTGTCATTTAATGTCTTGGAGAGTCTCATCAAGTTCTAGGCATTGGTTTTGGGACTAGTCCTAAAAACGTGGCTTAAATCTCGCAGTCTCTGGCACAATACTAGCTAATAGAGACTGTAGTCTCTCCCTTGTAGGAACTATGGGAGAAAATATAGGTTTACAATTGCATGCGTTCCTTTTCATGGGAGCGACTCTAGGTTTAATTCATGTAAATTCTAGGTTAACTTAGGGGTTGGGCACCTTAAGTGGTGGATTAGCTCCTTGGGGTCCTGAAGCACTCGAGGGAGGTTTGTAAGGTCTTGTTTAGTTGATTCCAATTCATTAAGGACACATAGGAGGTCGAATCCAATCATAGTAGCCTCTCGTTGCATGTTTACCCCGGTTGGCTGATTGCTTGGGTAGATGTGGGAGGAGGGTGTGACATAGTGGTATTAGAGAGTGGTTGTGCTCTCCTTGGTCTGCACGTTGATCATGCTTTCATGCTGGTTTCATATGTGTTCCTTATGCATGTATTCCATGTGCTTGTTGCATTTACATGGTGTTGATCATGGTTGTAGTGATGTCACCCTGTGAAGGTTGAAGGTTTTGTCGTGGAGTATGTCTTCATGTGTGTATGGTTGATCATGCAGTGCTAGGCACATCAGTTTTCACCTATTATCAAGTGCACGTGAAGTGGTTGTTATTGTCATGCACGAGGTCATGGTTGTGTAGTTGGTATGGTCATGCATTGATGACTGGACTCTAGCTAGAATGATGTGTATATGGTTTTGCGCTCATGTGTTAAATGTCTATATGCAGTTGTTATGCATTTATGGTCTTGGTTATAGTCATGCATGAAATGTAGGTCAAACATTCCTTGTGAAGTCATTGTATGCAATTTAGGTCATCATGATGCTAATATGTTGGCTGAGATAAAATAGGAGATGTAGATCATTAAAGTGAAGTTGCAGCATTAGACTTTGGGGTAAGAGAAAACCGCCATACAGGTATTGCATGTTTGGCATGCATGTATGTAAGTTAAGGATTGTCATATGCATTAGGTTTATATAGATTAGTTTTATATAGATTTCTCTTGATGTTATTGTTACATTCATGATAGATGCTAGTTAACTAGTGTTGTTATATGCACATGTGTCGGATAGTCAAGAATGATAGTAACTTGTAGTTGTATGCATTTCTATTATTGTTTTATATTAGATAACATGATGATTATGTTACATGTTGTTGATGAGTATGTTATAGGTTAACTTGTTGTTTGTTAGGTCCCTATACTAGTAGTGTAACCCCTTATTGTTATTAGTACAACCCCCTTATTATATTGTTGTGCCCATGTAGTCCCCATATTGTTATTATTGTGCCCCATAGAAACCCACTATTTTTATTATCATGCCCTTACATTATTATTGTTATGTCGGCTCTGATTATATTATGACCCCTTAGACTCTTATATATAGAAAGGAGGTCTTGTCATTTGTATCATCCAAGAATTATTCATTTGTGTAATGTAAAGGAGGTTCCCCCATTGAAGAGGCTGATTGATAAGGTGTTGATCTATCTTTTCTATCTTTTTGTGCGCTGGTTTCATAACATTTGGTATGAGAGGTTTGGATTCTAGGGTTTCGTTGCACCAAACAGGTCATCGTGGAAGTTGTTATAACATTTTGGCTACAAATTTTCAGAAGCTATAAAAAAAACCCATTTGAGAAGAAATTGGGGTCCAAAATTTCAGATCTTATCTCACTATATTTTAGGAGATATGATCTGAGGAATTTATGGTTTTTGCAAGCTCTAGAATTCCATCTCAAATAGGCCATTGTGGAATTTTTGTTATAATTTGTTTTCTAAAAAGTTTTAGATTTTGAAATTAAAACCCATTTGAGCCGAAATCAGGGTGAAGCTTAGACCCAAATTTTAGATCTTGTTTCTCTATATTTTCGGAGATACAGTGCAATACATTTAGGGTTTCTGCAAGCTCCCGAATTACATCCTAAACAGGTGACCTTGGGAAAGTCATCATAACTTTCTCTCTAAGCATCAGATTGAAATTTCGTAAGAAGTTACAGAAAGAGGACGGACTGTAGTTTTCTATCCTAAGTTTTAAATAGTAACACAAAGCACTTCATACAAGTTCGCTCTATTGAAAAAGTATATAAGCAAGTCATCTTAGGAGATTGGGCATAACTCTTTCTTGGAGAATCCAATTTCGATCAGAATGATGGCATTGGAAAGAGGACACAGAGGGCTACTTCAGGTCATAATTTCAAACCTTGGAGATCTGAAATTTCAGAGATACAACATATTCAAGATTGAGCTGCTAAAAGAAAGAAAAATAATACTTGAATCTAGAAAATAGAAACACCTAGTAAGCAAAAATGGATGTATGATTTGAAGAATGCAATCTAAACTAAGATAAATAGTTTTATCTATGTCGTGGAAGCTGATATCAATGGTATGAAAGCATATTGAAATAAAGGTATGGAAGATTTGAATAAAGACATGGAAGGTTTGAAGGAAGGTGGGACAAAGCTACTACAAGAAAGGCCTCCTAATGGTGAAAAGGTAGTAGAGGAAACTCATGATGAGAACAAAAGTAATGTTAATCATGATTTCATAGAATCTAATGTTGGATAGAAGACCCAGCATGTTCCAAAGATAGATATGAGGAAGTTTGATGGCAAGGATCCCGTAACATGGATACTACACATGGAGAAATATTTTGATCTACATAATGTGAAAAACATACAAAAGGTACGTATTGCATATTTATATTTAGAATCGAATCAGTTTGTATGGTATAGAGGGATTTGTTCTCATAAACAACTTGTCACCTAGTCAATTTTCATGGAGGAAATGATAGCACATTATGAGAATACAAAGAGCAACACCTTCTTTAGCTAATTGATAAATCTCAAACAATAGGGTTCAATGGTAGAGCACATTGAGCACTTCCAAAAATTGAATATAAGGGTAAATGATATCCCAGAGAAGAATAGGGTTGAAGTCTTCATAGGGACTTTAAATGATAACATCCAACATGAGGTTCTCCTTTGGGAACCTGATTCATTGATATGACATACGTGTTGGAAAGAAAAATTGAAAGCAAAATTATGGCAACAAGGAAGCCTACCACTCATAACTATAAAGATAGAATTGTTGTTGCTCCTATCCTTTCACCACCTACAAGGTTGACACCAAAACAATTGGAAGAAAAAAGAGCAAAAGGGCTTTGTTACAATTATGATAGAAAATACACTAAAGGTCATAAGTGTGCTAAGCATAAATTAATTTACATAAATGGAGAAGAGGAACAAGAAAAGGAACAAGAAACATCAAAAGAAGAATATATACACTAGGAAAAAACCCTGGAGAAAGAAGAAATGAATCTGACGATATCTTGTAATGAATTGGACGGAATCACAACTGCTCAAACTATTAAGATAGAAGGACATATCAAGAAGAAAAAGGTAATAGTGTTGATTGACTCGGGCAGTACCCATAATTTTATTCATTGTAAAATAGCCAAGGAATTGAATTGCTTCCTATATCCAGCTCCAGAGTGCCAAGTGATGGTTGCAAGTGGAGGAACCATAAATTTCTCTGGAAAGTTTCATAATATCAAGCTATCCATGGGAGAATATGTATTGAATATCCAAATGCTTTCCATTCCAATAGGTGGTGTTGATGTTGTACTAGGAGTATAATAGCTACAATCCTTGGGTACAATAGCTTTTAATTTTCAAGAACTTTTCATGAAATTTTCTTCAAAAGGAAGGGAAGTTGAATTTAAGGGGTATCACAGGGAACCGGGATACATAATCAGCCTTAATGGAATGACAAAACTTCTAAAGAAAGAAAAACGAGGTGTAATTGCACAATTATGTTCTCTAGAGGTTCCCACATCGAAATCATCTATTTCTCCAGGTCTCCAAAAATTCTTGGACAATCATTCCAAGGTATTTGAGACTCCCAAAGGCCTCCCACCTATTTGTGATCATAATCATGCTATTCATTTGATTCCAAGAAGTGTTCCTCCAAACATCAGGCCTTACAGATATCCATATTCCCAAAAGAGTGAAATTGAACGTATGGCTGGAGAAATGCTAGAGGTTGGTATAATTATCAAACCAAATTCAATAAATGAAGAAAGGGATGAATGGAAGAAGGACAAAGAAGTGTGGTCACTCATTCAAAAGTTGCAGAAGGCCCCAATTCAAACAATATTGCAAGAACTTGATGAGGAAGGAAAAATCATATTGGAACCTGGAGAAGTCAAAGAAACAAGAACCTGACAGCTACGAAATCGATCAATTTCAAAGTATCTCATCAAGTGGAAGAACTTACCCACTAAAGATTCCACATGGGAGGGCAAGAATTTTATACATAAGCATCAAGAACTACTCAAGTGTTGAGGACAACACTTTTTGAAGGAGAGGGGCATGTTAGATCCCTATACTACTATTGTAACCCCTTATTGTTATTAGTACAACCCACTTATTATATTGTTGTGCCCATGTAGTCCCCATATTGTTATTATTGTGCCCTTACATTATTATTGTTATGTCGGCTTCGATTATATTATGACCCTTTAGACTCCTACATATAGAAATGAGGTCTTGTCATTTGTATCATCCAAGAATTGTTCATTTGTGTAATGTAAAGGAGGTTTCCCCCCCGAAGAGACTGATTTCTAAGGCGTTGATCTATCTTTTCTATCTTTTTGTGAGTTGGTTTCATAACATTAATGTTATACATTGACAATTAGCTTGATGATTAAATTATATGTTGTTGATGATCGTGATATATAGCTTATGGTTGTTATATGTTAGTAATTTGATGATTAGGGTTATTTCATTAAGATCCTGATGTCATATGTATCATGCAAAATTGGATTGGGCTATGCAAAGGGTTAGGGTTACGACATTCAAGTATGAGTCGACTTATTGTGTTTCATTGTGTGTTACTAATCTAGAACGATCGTATATATGTGATTGCTATGCGTAAATGATAAATGCTTATGGTTTTAGGATGTGAACATGTTATTTAATTAGTGTTATGGATATCGTGATCACATTTATGTTTGATTTGACATGTGTTAAAGCTATATCTTGCTAACTAGATTGATTGTGCAGACAAGATAGCCTCCCCTAAGATACATTAAGGCACGAGCTTTCTTATGTTGTCAATTTAGTGTTTGAATTTTTGAGTATGTTCAGTGTTTAGTGTCTATTATGTCGTCTAGTTGATTTATTTAACATGGTATGTTTGCAAGTTGGTTGAATGTTTGATGAATTGCATAATACGAGTATGTGTTCCAATGATCTTGTTTTAAGAGGATTGTACGAACACATATGTGTTGAGATAGTTGATATGTACTTTAGTATAGTAGGTGATAGTTGTAGCATTATGTCTAATGACTTTGAGTTGACTATGGATTATGACATGTTTGTTAGTCTTGGTAAAGGTTGATTTCAATTGATAGATATGATTGTCTTGATATTTGGAACATGTGGTTGACATGTATGAGAAGTTGTAGGAAGCATGTTGGTATTAGCCTGACAAGGTAATAGTTGATGTGTTTATATCACTAACAGTTGGGTGATGTGATAACACATAATAAGCCTCAAATTGCAGCAAAATAAAAAGGTAAAAGGAAGGAGTTGGACAAGAATTCCTTTGGCTATGTTTGGAAACCCTAATTGTTGGAAATAATATTGAGAGGGTGGGGGTGAATCAGTATTATCAAATCAATAAAACTTTTTCATTTCCATACTTAGATACATATACGCTACTTCAGTTAAATGAACCCGTGTGTATATGCGACCGTGTCTAATACAACTAGCGTATATCCAGAATACTTATGATTCAGATAATGCGTTATATGTTAATCCTTAGATAATGCATCAGAACTTCATTGACCATATGAACAGTAGGCAGAAGAAGTAAAACAGAACAGATCATCACACACAAGAGGCACACATGAACACCATGATATAAGGTGGAAACCCAATGTGGGTGAAAACCACCTGCTGCAAGTCGTCTCAATCTTTTTTAATAAGAAATTCTTTTTACAATAGTTTTGTATTGGTGCAGACTTATACCAGTACACAGGCTTCTACCTGCAGAAGGCTACGACCTTCTCTCGTTCTCCAGCCTCTCCCGGAAGGGAGCTACAACCCCCTTTGCTCTTGTACTAGCTGATGTACTAGTACGTAGGTGCCGACCTACCGAAGGCTACAACCTTCTCTTTCTTCCTCCAGGTACCGCGTTTCATCAATTTTCAGATTGGATACACTGAAACACAACTCTAAAATCTGAAGGCCTCATTTCATCCAATTTTCATACTAGACCCATCAATAACATTGAAGCACACACACACTAGCAACATCAATCTCTAAAACAATTAGTATTGAAACACTGAAACCCTGTCAACAAAAGGTAGTCACCAGAACACAGAGCAGCACACTGAACTCTGTAACAATATTCAGAACCAACTGTATCATCAAAAATCATAGCTCAAATGGTATACGCTACTTGGACGAATCAAACCCGCGTACGTACGCGCTTTTACCAAAGCCAAGCCACGTACATATCTATCATGACTTGCAGCTATTTCATACTTAAGTTATACCCAGTTCAGAACATTATATGCATCAGTATATAGATCTAGAACAAGCATAATTAACCATATAGAGATAGTTCATTTCAAATCATTTGATCCCGATCTATCCGTAGATTCTTGTTCTCCATCAACCGGTGAGATCCCTCCTTAGATTCGATCAAGCAATGCATCATAACCCATATCCTACATATTGGATCTCATCCTATATCAGATATTCACGTGTCTTGCCTAATGATCTTCTTCTCCTTTTATAATCTTAGGCCTTTTATACTACCACGGTCCAAACCATATCAAATTAATACCATGGACCCAATACTAGGGATCAACACTTCTGACGAGATACTACGGTCCAAAATCATAGGTTCAAGTACCAAGGACTAACTACCATGTACCAAAAGTAAGTTCTCCAACATATACGCACTTTTCCTTGCATGAAAGTGCGTGTATACGCATACGCGTCTTGGGTACGTCCAACCTGCGTGCATACGTGGCTTTGTCAATGTGAACCTACGTATATATATTTTCTCTTCATTCTTGTCGACTGATCATCAATTCTTTGCTGCTGACCTCCTGCACTATGATTTTTCATCTGTGTGATTTGCCATCAAGGACAACACTTATCTCATAATGCCAACACTAATTCCAAATGAATGAGTGCTTTTCCTACAGGAAGTCTTCTAAACCCTGATTTTGTTTGACCTTATGTGGATATGTGCTACAGTCCTGAACATGTACTTGACAGGTATATTAGTCAATCTTTAGTTATAGGTGGATCTGTCAAAGGATTGGAGTCCCTTGAGAGATGGCGTGGATGTGTTCAGTTGCAAGAAATGTGCTTGGCACAAAAAAATGAGGTAACTGGTGTGTTGTTATGTTTATTTATGCACTAACAATAATGTGTCTATAATAGTATGATGCAGGGAGTTTCACGGCAAGCAAGGTTGCCATGAAATCTCGAAGAAGGTTCAAGTCAAGCTTTCCTTGGGAACCATGGGGATTGAATTATGTTGTTTGTTGTTAGTATTGTGTTTCTCGTTTTTTTTTTAATTTTCTTGCACTTGATTTACAGATTTATTTATGTCTAGAGTATGGCCATACCACTTTGTTTGTGGAGTCGCATTGTTATTGTTTTTCATGGTTTTCTTCTTGTTGTTGTTTCCATTCTTTCCTTTTATGTTTTGAACTCGGGGAATTGGTTGGGAAAGAGGAAAAGTTGATGGAGCTCGAGGTAATTTGTGTGGTTACCAATAGGTAATGTAAGACACAGATGAAGCTCGATGTATGAGCAAGCGCAGCGGAAGGTAATACTATGACAGTCGGTTGGATTGGTTGGGTCCATTGTGGTAAATGGAAGATGACAGAACAATCATGCGAAAGGTAATCAAGAAAAGGTAAAGTAAATGGATCTAAGGTGTTAGATACCTTGGCTATGTTGGGACTATTGTTCTCAATATTGCACATGTGTTGCCTGAATAAAGGAAGTTCTATTAATCTTGAACTTATAATATCTAGAAAATTTGTTGTGATCATGATTATGTTGATGTTTATATATGTATACATATAGGCTTGTATGTATGTCATGTCTGACACGGTGATCATGAATCATGATTATTTTATGCTAATGTTTATATGTACATGTGTATGTATGTATGAAGTTGACTCACGAGATCATTATTATTTTATGATGTATGTATGTGTACATGTATCTATGTCACTATTTGATAGGGTTATCATGTGGAGGAATTATTTCTTACACAGAAAAATGACATGAAGAGGTTCTTGGTCTTACGAGGAATCAAGTGGGAAGAATAGTCATGAAAAATATACGAGTTCAGTATCATGTGGTTATGAGTTGATATCATGTGGTTATATTATGTGTATGTTATGGATAGGCTATACTGAGGGATACATCAATGGAATGAAAACAGTGTGGACTACGACATGTTGAGACAAGCATGGATGACACTGGAAGCAAGGTTGCTTGGTAGAGGTAGTGTGGTTTTGGATGTGTAGTATTATTGTTGTGCATATGTCGTACATGTTGTACATGTTGCACATGTGATGTTGTGTGCATGTGGTCTGGTGTATATTTAGTGTGTGTACATGTTGATTATATATTGTTATGTACATGGTGTAGTACAGATAATGTTGTATGAATGTTGCATATTCAGTGATGGGCATAGATGGTGCTATGTACATGTTGGATATGCAATGCTGTGTACAGATGATGCTATGTACATGTTGGAAATGCAGTGCTATGTACAAGTGGTGTTTCGTGCATGTTGTACATGTGGTGCTATATACATTTGGTCTAGTGTGCATGATTGTACAAGTGGTGTTGTGTGCATGTGGTGTTATGTACATGTTCTACAAGTGGCGTTGTGTGTATCCGGTGTTGTGTACATGTCTTGCATGTGGCGTTGTGTACATGTGGTGTTGTGTACATGTTGTGTGTGTAGTATTGTGTACATGTGGTATTATGTACACGTTGTATAGTGGTGCAGTGTATGTATGGCTTTGTGTACATGTTGTGCAGGTGGTGTCGTGTACATGTGATGTTGTGCACAAGTTGTGCAGGTGGTGCTTCGTACATGTGGTACTGGTGTACGTGTGGGATTGAGTGCATGTCATACATGTTGTGTTGCAAACATGCGGTACTATGTATGTGCATTTTGTAGTCATGGTATCGTGACATATGCATTCATTGTGTTTCACTCTAGACACATATGTGTGTTATGTTGTACGTCAGGTGTAGGTGCATGTATTGTGTTGTACAACAGATGTAGGTGTATGTATTGTGTTGTGTTGTATATCGGGTGTACGTGTATGCATTTTGTGGCGTCGAATGTTGTGTGTGGATGAATGTCTTCTGATGTACATTGTGCCCATATACATACATACATTGTGTGTAGGTGTATGTGTTGTATGTCAGGTATAGGTGCATGTGTTGCATGGTGTTGTATGGCATGTGCCATTGTATGTGTGTGATGCACACTATGTGTATGTGCACCTGGTGAATGAGAAGGCACTAGGTGTTTGCTGGGGGTGGTCCGGTAACAAAGGCATAAGTAAGGATCGATGAAGGATAAGTATTAGTATTGTATTTCAGTTTGACTATGCATATGGTTTATGATTCTGGTCTATGATGATTGCATGTGATCTATGATTATGTTTTATGATGATTACATGCGATTTATGATTTTGATCTATGATGGTTATGTTTTGAGCTAACCTGATGTGATGTTTTTATACATGATGCTAGTTTGACTTGTCATGATAGAAAGTAAATAAGATTGAAAGTGTACCTTATTGATGAGCTACCAATGAGGTATGATTTGAGTTTATTTCAATTTATTTTGAATCTAATGGAAGTTATGTGCTTGGTACAAGAAAGCATGAACATGCCCAGTTGGGTGGTTGAAATTGAATGCAAGAATTAGTAGCGTCAGGAAAAGGAATTGGAAAATACAGTAGTATGTTGGTAAAGAACTTCAGGAACAGGGCCATTGTGGGATATTGGTACCCAATTATGTCCATTTATTTCCATGAGCATGCTATGGCTGATATGATGGTTTTCTGGTAGGTATATGCCTTGGGTTTTGTATCTTCCAATACGAGGAAGCCTTGCCAAGGGATGGACTACCCAGGATGGGGATGCAAGCAGAACTTGGAAGGTAAGTGACTACATAAAAGGGTTAGCCGGATTGCCCGAAGGACTGTGTAGCAGAGAGGGGAAGGTTGGGGATGGATTTTTTTTGGTCATGAGCATTTCCAGATGGAATCATATGCAGATTGGGAGTGCGCCCTGGAACAATGAGCTAGTAACTGTTCACGGAGAGGACAAGTGGCACAAGATTGCAGCGCTAGACATTGGATGCATTTTTGACTTTGACAGTGGATTCTGGAATTCTTGGGAAGGAGGTGAATCCTAGTATTACTTTGAGGGTGGAGGTGTGAGCCTCTGGATTCCCTTATTGCGGATAGAGGCATCATATACTTTATTTGCTGGTTGAGAAAATGTGCATATGTATATATGTGTATATTATTGTAAATAATCTATCGAGATAGTTTATAAAGCTCCACAGATAATATGGTTATTTTTTGGTTGAATAAAATGTGTATGTGTATATGTGGATTGTAAATACCATAATGAGTTGTGTTATAAAACTCCAGTAAATGGTATGTTTGTCATGTTTTAGTAGATGGTCATTGTAAATACTGCAACGAGCTGTGTTATAAAGCTCCATGGGTAGTAATTTTTTTTTTCACTGGTCTTATTGGTTATAGGTGTCATTAAACACCAAGGACGGTGGTCCCCCAAGGGGGAGGGTTCTGTAACAACCCTAGTGAAAATTTCATGAAATAAAATTTAAAAACAATAACCACTGATGAATGGGACACTTATTCCAAGTTGAATCTTGGGCAAGACATCCTAGGTGGTGTTCATTTGGTTATTTATGGCTAAGGACATTGACAAAGGAAATGGCTAAGGTTTTGGAAAGGAAAATTGGCATTTTGGCATAATTATTCTTGATATAATGGAAATTAGGAGAAAAGGAAGGTGAAAGGTCACAAGTTGCATGTGAGGAGGAAATTGAAGGAAAATAATGGAAAATGGAGAAAATAGAAGCCTCATTAATAAAAACGCTTTTGAGGTTCATTGGGAAAGACTTGTTTAGTTTAGTGTTGGAGCTCTCTCATTATTCTCTCTCTCTCTTTCATACTCTTGGATACTTAGAGTTTCTTGGAGCACTCTTGGAGGGTGTGGCATACTTGGAGTTTTGGAGCAAGAAGGCAAAGGAAGAGCAGGAAAGCGCAAGAGGGCTTCAGGATCAATAACTATAACAATTTTTCTTTCAGTTGCCAAGTTGCATGTATGATTTTTTCACTAGTTTTGGCATGCATGGTGCATGCATGTGGATTCTTGGTCATGATTTGTCACCAGCATGGAGGATTTTCTGGATTGATAAAGGATTGCCTAACCTTGTCATTTCCTGGATAACCATGGTGATTATGGGTTTACTTGCAGTTCTTGTTTTGATTGGTTATTATGTTTCATTTAGCTTGGGTTCGGTTATTAGTTCTTGGAAGCCTTCGTTGGATAAATGCTCCAGAAGCCCTATAACAACTTGGGTTGAGTTACTAGTCCTGGAAGCCTTGGATAGAAAAATGCTCTGGAAGCCCTATAACAACTTGGGTTGAGTTACTTGTCCTGGAAGCCTTGGTTGTACAAACGCTCTGGAAGCCCTTGGTGGGTTGAATTACTAGTCCTGGAAGCCTTGGTTGGAAAAACACTATGGAAGGCTGAACAAACTCTCTAGAGCCTTGGAAGGCTGGGATAGAGACCGATCTGATGATGGTTTTGTGGTGTCTAACCATGAGGTGGATGGCCTCTGGAAGCCCTGGATGATTATTGATGTGTTCTATGAGATCCCACATTCATGCCTGGAATATGGCATGGGGGTGAATGGCTGAAGAGAGATTTGGCTTAGCCATTCTACAGACGGGTGGAATGTGGAAGTCCCATCCGGGGTTTGGATTTTGCATCATTAATGAAAGGTGATATTTCCTGGTATTTCTATGAGTATTATGATGGATTATATGTGGTGTATATGGTTGTGATTTCATTGGTATTTATGTCCCTACTTTGGTGGTTATGTATGTATTTTATGACAACATTTTTGTATGGCTTTCATCATGTTACTACTTGTTATCGAATGATCAATGTATCTATGACCTAATGGATGAAATGGCAACTAATGTGATAAGAAGATAATGCTTCATAGTGAATCTCAGATAATTATGAGACCCCTATGCTCAGATCTGTTATTTACACCTGTAGTTTGCATATTTACTAAGTGTTTGACAAAATGTATGTCATGGTTAGGCTGGTTAGGTCAATTACTTGATCAATTTTTGTGTTAGAGGCTTTTCCTTGGTGTCATTTAATGTCTTGGAGGGTCTCATTAAGTTCTATGCATTGGGTTGGAGACTAGCCCTGAAAAAGTGGCTTAAATATCAGAGTATCTAGAATAGAACTGGCTAATAGAGACTACAACCTCTCCCTTGTAGGCACTGTGGGAGTGACTATAGGTTTACAGTCACCTGCATGCCTTGTCATGGGAGTGACTCTGGGTTTAATTCATGTAAATGCTAGGTTGACTCAGGGGTTGGGCCCCTGGAGTGGTGGATTAGCTCATGGGGGTCCTTAAGCACCTGAGAGAGGTATGTAAGGTCTTTTTTAGTCGATTCCACTTCGTTAAGGTCACATATGAGGTCGAATCCAATCATAGTAGCCTCTCGTTGCATGTTTAGACCAGATGGCCAGTTGCTTAGGTAGATGTGGGAGGAGGGTGTTACAATAACCATTAAAGAGTTCATCACAATGCAACATAATTATTGATGAATGTTGTAATGTGACATAAACATTGATGAATATCATGTTCACATAAGTCAACAAAGATAAATATCACAATAGATATAACTGTATTATAAATCACTTAGTCTCATAGTTTAGCTATGGCCAACCTTGTTTAACCATGGCTAACTACAATTGATCATGGGTGACTAGGGTTAAGTATGGTTAACCATAGTTGACATTGACTTTGCTACTAAACTATTCAATGGCCCAAATGCACAATTCAGTGAAGAATATCCTTCAAACATGATGAACCATAGTTAACCATGATTAACCGTAACTAAGCATAGCTCAATATGGTAATCTAAGTCATCCATAATGAAACAAGGACTATGAAAATTAAGCATAGTCAACAGTAATCAAACATAGTCAAACATACTCAACCGCAGTCAACCATAATAATATCAATATTGCATTTTAATATTATTAATTCTCATAATAATATATGATATGTAATATCCATATGAACTTTATAATATAATAAAATATAACATATTATATGTATCTCGAAGAAAAAGCTATAAACATAACATAAATATACTATTATGAATAAATTTACTTTATATTATTTTATTTATTTAGGTAATAATAATAAATAAATTGATAAATATTTAAATAAATATATAGTATAAATAACTCAAATTATTATTTATATATTATTTATTTAATATCTAATATATATAATATAATATTTGTATTTATGTTTATAAATATTAATATTATACCTTTAATATCTCATAAAATTATTTATTAATATAATATATATAAAATAATAAATAATGTTATAATATAATATTAATAAATAAATTTAATTGTTAATTATTTTCTTTTTAAAGAATTTTTATTTATTTATTAAAATAACAAAAATATGTTGCCAAATGCTTGAGGCATTTAGGAGTTCTCTTAATGTCATTTCATTGCATTCTTATGACAAAGCCATCTTCACACAAAAGTTTGTGCCTAAAAAATTACATCTATATTATTTTTAATAAAAATAAAAAGGATACTTATGTTGCATTTAGAGATAATATGTGTGCAAGTGCAAGAAAAATGATAAAAAAAAAAATATCAGATTAATTATTCCTCTTAAAATCTTGAAAAGTCTAATAGAGAGTGATATAGTAGAAATAGATAAATTGAGAGTTAGGCCTAGATTCATGATTATATTTGAGGTACGACCACTTTAGATTTTAGTCGTGATGCAAGTTCCTTGTTCCAACTTAACTCTTGATTTTGAAATCTTATCTATAAGTCTATTATTATCTTTGTAAATATGGGACAAAAATGTATGTGAAGAAGAAATGTCTAGATTGAGAATTTCATCATATAAGATATGTATATAAATATATTGATAGAAACCCCTTTCCACATCTATTGAATAACCAACATTGAATAACCATAGATTTGTAGTTGAATTACATCGAATTCTTGCATTAGCTTCAAGACTAGTTTTAAAGATATCAATTCATAGAAGTTATTGGTTTCTAGACTAATTCCATCTTTAAAAGAATGACTATGATCTCGAACATGGCTAAGAGGTTCTCTTGGGTATTGTTTTCTACCTTTTTGGACCTAAGGGACTACCTACGAAAAGGGGCATTTGGAGTTTTCTTTTTCGCCTCTTTTTCAAACTCTCTAAACATGAAAAAGATGTCGAATTTTTCCTTCGCTAGACTCATCAAAACATCAAACAATGATGGACTTGTCAAAACATCAAACAACGATGGACTCGTTGATATGACAGGGTCGAACCACTCCTTCTCAGGATTCGTTAAATATACTCAGAGGGATTCATACAAAGGATGAACTTACAGATCAAGTATATGTTATCCTCCTGAAGCTTGTTAAAAAATAAAGAGGTACTAACCAGTTTGGTTGGGGAAATTGGGAAAATAAGGAAATTTGTTTGCTAATGGCAGCGAATCGCTCTTGAACACAACACTCTTCCACTTCATCTATGTGGATGTTGGGTTGGGTAATCTGCTTGTCTTTTTGTTATCATACCATTTTTAGAACCTCCATTTCGTTTTTGGGTCAATGCTGCCAACTTCATTCAGTGTCGTTGGTGTGTTGAAGAGAAGTCATTTAGTTGATCTCTGGTACAATACTCTTAAGCCTTCATTTCATGTTTTCCTTTCCTGATCCAGTTCCATGTTAGCATTATTCCGGTCATTCTATCTCAATCATGATACTTGTTTTGTGTCATTGATGGGGGATACATCAAGGCCCTCCCGCGACGAGTCGCTTCCTATTGACATCAGCACATCATCCAAGAAGTTGACTTAGAAACACACCTTTGGTACCTTGGTGTTTGCATACATAAATGGAAAATTTCCTCACTCTCGGTGATAGTTTTACATCAATGGCCTTCGAATGAAATATTTTGTGTGGTGTTAGAAATCAACTCATTTATTCACACCATACATATTGTACTATAGTACCTTGGGGTCCACTAACATCATCGATGGTTTCTCTCGCGTTTGTTAATAACTTACATCATTGGCCAATAATCAGATGGTGTCTACCATGTTTAACTCTAACTCATTGATTCACATGGTTAGACTCGTACATTGGTTGGTCGTGTGAACGAGATGGAAGACACTGGATCTAGTTTCATCCATCTAGGCTGTGATTTCAAGAATTATACAAGATCACTATGTATAATGGTCGTGATCATATAGACAATCATCTGGTCGTGGGTCCGTCAGTTGCATCTATGGACACATATTTTGACCATTGTACATGTTATATTATCTTATGAACTGAGTATGGGTATGCTTCCCTCAGCAAACAAAGATGTCATGTTTTAAATGTATTGATGAAGCTCGTCAGTTGTCCTTAATCCCGACTTGTCACAAGGTAAAGCACTTTACTCATCAGTCATCGTCTTTGACTTTGTGCTTTAGGGGGAATTATGTTATAGGCCATTTTTTCATATCTGATCAGTGAGCCTCCTAATGGGATCAATTAACATCCTATTCCCCATTTTCATCATCTTGCACAAATCCCTAAGCATGTTTCCTTCATCCCCCATAATTTCATCCCTAAACTGCATCATCTGGACCATTTTGAGGACCAACGCTCCTTGTAAGCTTACTGGGGTGCGTTCACCAGTAGGTTGCTCCGTTATGGCCTGCGTTGGTCACCAACGGGTTGCTCCCCTTTGCACATCTGTTGGTTCTAGAAATCTGGGATAATGATCAAGATTCTGGAAGCTTCCCCTTCTAGGACTTTCCATAAGTTTTTACAACTACTTACCTTAGATAAAACATTTGAATCTTATCTCATTCCACCTTGGATAATTCACCATCTTATCCCTTGAGCTCGTCCTCCCATCCCTTTTGGATCTCAAGCCTAGATTGGTAAATGGATGAGAATTCATGAACTACCTCTCCTTCCTATATATTTACCTCATTCCATAAGCACCTTATTAGTTTTTTGGGTTGGCTTTTGGAGAGTGATTCTACCCTTATACTATTGTTTTGAGTGGTCATCATCTCATGCATTTAGGGTGATTAGAGGTGCATAGTGTGCCAAGGAAAGGACAAGTCAACAACTTGAAGGAACTCTTCTACAAGATCAACTGCTACTTATGGTTGTAATCTCCTTCCATTTATATTAACTGAAAGAATTCATTTTCTTCCTATATGTGATGTTGTTATTTCACTTATTTCAATACCATGTTGATCTATTGAATGAAGTACTTAGATGACACTGCGTAGATATTGTAGTTTCTTGCCTTGTGTTATCTGACTGTGCACGTTCAATTTTTGGCATTCAGAGCTGGAATTAGAGCCTAAAGAAGGAGCGAAGTGTGTGAAGGATTCCAGGTAGGCCTCACTCCATCATCTACTTACTTTAAGGAAAATCATTGTGTTCCTTTTCTCTTTGTTGTTATAGGTTAGCCACCGACCTAGGGGAGATACTTTTGTCTGCAATCATAAATCTTGTATAACAAGTATAGAAATCCTACTAATCCCTCTAACCATCCCGGAAGAGGGTTCCCTTATGAGGAACCATTACGAAGTATCCCATGGAATGTCTTCATTTATTTCCACTTCAAATTGGGAGTGAGAGAATTTTTTAAGAGAATTTTTTCTTGCATGTATGGATAGGATTTTAAAATGTAAATGGCTTGGACTACACATTAAGGGGTAGTTCCTCTCACCCTAGGTCACGTTAAAGGTATTTTTCTTATCTTAGAAGTCTCCTTTCTACTGCACCAAGTTTTGAAGGCCTATTCAATACTTCCTCCTTTACAAGGATTCAATTTTGTAAAAGGACACATGGTTCG
>APFE030831453.1:0-10226 GCA_000404065.3 Pinus taeda
TGTGTTTCAACAACATTCTTTATATTTTCCACTATTGGATGTTTACAGGATGCTTTTCTTTTAGTCATACATGTATCAATAATATATAAAAGACAAGCGTAACAATGTTTTATTAATTACTTTGTTCAACTATTTGAACAAAGCAATTATTATATGAATGAATGTCTATGTTTATCGAATAGAGTCATCTATATGCTTATTTATGAACACAGATTATCAAACGTTTCACTTAAGAATAGAAATTTCCTGGGATAGAATAGTTATTTGTATTTTTGCTTTTTAGATTAACTCATCCATCCATTATCACTTATTAGAAAACCAGTCACTCATCCATCCCCTTTTTATTCATTATTGGGAAACTGGTCCCATTATCTCTGGTCGGAGCCACCATACCAAACGGAAAAGGAGCTGCATTAAGGTCCGGACTGGGTGGTTTTCCTCGATGTTGATGCAACAATTTTCGAGGCATCAACAGGTGGTCAAACTATTCCCTGTGACTATAAGGATTATAACAAAGTCACCTTGGAATTTAGAAAGAATTTGAACAGCGGAATAACAATGGTAAAGGGAAGACACATACATGTAAATGAATAACTTTTGGTAGAAGTGACAAGAATTTCCATAAAATTAGATAACTAGTTCTAAATACATACTCCATTGCAAAGCGTAGCATCCCTATTTGTGAATTCTGGAGAGGAACTGGTCAGAAAGGGAAAAGAGTACAATCTTGCCTCATTGCCAGAACCATGGAAGGAATTGGTAGGTATTGTCCAAAGGTACATTACGTGTGATGGTCAATATGACATGGTAAGAGGATGACATTTGAGGTTAATGGTAGCATTGAGATGGAAGGTAATCCTAAGCCTTCCCTATTTTATGAATTCGCTATTGCATGAACCTTCTTTAATACTCAAAATATCTAAGGACTAATCCTTAGTGGTGAGTCACCATGGGATCATAAAATTTATATTTGTCAGAGGTTTGAACCAAGAACAATTAAGCTGGGAATAATTCCTAGGAAATCCTAAGGCTCCATCAGAAAGCGAAGCATCCATTGAAGATTTTGAAAACATCCTACCAAATAATGAGCAACCAAAAGAGAATGAGGAGGCTAATCAAAACAAAAAAGTTATGGTAGAAGGGACCTCACAGGGAGAAGCAAAAACTCTAGCCCCCCAACAATTAACTAGGGCAGAGAAAATAATGGCTTCCCTCTTGGCCTCCCTACCTAGAAAAAGGAGAAGATCAACTAGGTTGGCTAAGTCACAAAATTCTATAGACTTTTCTGAACAGTCGCTGGAGAAACATGGATCTCAAGGATTTCTTGATACATAGGAACCCCATCAAGTGGATTCTACTCAAGAGCAGGAAATGGAGGCAGGCTAAGTTCTGGAAGGATTGGAAAATTTTCTAAATTCTGTGAATTTCGAAGAAGCTGTAGGTTGCTCAGGAAATCCTTCTGACCAAAATATGCCACCTAATTTTCCAAATTCTCCTCCTAATTTAATAGCCATTTTCATTTTAGAACCCTTAGGAGAACCTGAGAATACTTTTCTTCAAGAACATTCTGTAGATTTTGTTGCAATTGTCCTGAAACCCTCATCCTCTGAATAAGTAGATTTACAATCTCCTTCGGAAAACATGGAACAAGAAGACAATATTGACTTTCCAATTGGACTTCAGGTTGACATAAACCTTTTGGAACCTATAATTGATAAATCTATAGACCATTCTCAGAGTAAATCTCCCTCCACCTCACCTCGGACCTCCCGTTTGCATTCTGAAATACCACTATCCAAACGAGAAGAAGAGGAATCAACCACCACTGCTCAATCCCATCATACTTCAGAATGATTAAGTCCTGAGTCCACCGAAGTTCAGTCTCTCATCCAGAAACTTCAAGGCTTTTCCATATCACCTCAGAAATCTGAAGTATCTCAAGGCAGTGAGACTTCACAATTCAATCTGCCTCACCCTCTCACCAGACTTCAAAGCGGAAAACTCGACATTGAACCTACTGAGTTTCCTTTACCGAAAAGGAAAAATGCTAAAAATAACACTGAAGGATATGGTAGTGAGACCTTTTCTTCATCATCCTCCATCTCATCCTCTCTAGTGCGAAGTTAAACATCCACTCCCCCATTACATATTGTTGTTCAGTAGGGATCACCAACTTCAACTTCACAATCTATTCAATCTTCAATACCAACTCCTCCTCAAACACCTGGAACTCCATCGGCAATTGTTGTTACTTAGAAGATGGCCCAGAATCCATGGAACAGTCCTGGTGTGTTCACTATGCCTGTACCATTACATCCATTACCTGATTATCCTGAGAAATGGTTACCAAAATTTAATCCAGATGCTGGAACATTGGCTGAGGAACATATGTTAGAAAATTATATATTACGGAGCAATGGAACACATAAAATATTGCAGAAATATAAACACAGAAAATGCACAAAACAAGAGAGACACAGATATACGTGGTTCACCCAGTTTGGGCTACGTCCACCTCGAACAGCCAGTCCTTCCTTTCTATTATCCAGCAAAATGAAGAGACACAACCTACAGCAAAGCCGCTGTAATATCCTCTGTTTTCTCTCACAGTCTCACCTCTCTGTTTCTCGCTCACACACACCGAATACACATCTATATCGCCGCCTCAAATACAATACCCTCATACAAAGAGAGGGGTTGCCTTCTAGGGCAAAAAACCCTAAACTAAACATAAGTTCTACCGTCAGATCATCCGCCTAATGAACGGCTCAGATTGACTAGAAATTACTATACTTTTACAAGGCAAATTTACATCTGTTTTTAGCTTCGGGGGCGCTGCCCCCGAAGCCCCCGCTGGGGGACCGCTGGCCCCCGACCCCCCAGCCGGGGGATGGCCCCTCGGACCCCGGGGGGGACAAGTCCCCCTCGCACCCCCCCGCGTGGAGGGGTGTACAAAACTTCCTGGGGTATACATCCGGCTGAAACAAAGACCTCTGAACAATCATGCTCCACACACAACAATTTGTTGCTTATATCTAGTATTTTTTCTATCATTGGTAAAGGTTGGACTCTTGTAAATGCTTTGAGCATTATTGTACATTAATTTTTGCAGTTTGGCAATGGAATAGACCAAGGTTTGCAGCAATTTGTGGGATTCTTGTGGCAACTTGATTTGGTATTTTTTTTTTTCCTTCTGTAATTATAAGTTTACATGTGTTTATGTATGCCATCATCTCTCTCTGTTAATCTTAACTAAATGAAACAAGGATGAAGGTAGAATTCATTGATATTGCAGTGCTCTACCTAGGGTTTTTTTAGTTATTTATGTTTTCGGCTATTTGAAGAGGATCCCTGAGACTTTCATGCCCTCTTCAACACCTCACCAGTCTAAAATCTCTCCATCTCACTCAATTTGAAGTACTAAGCCATTTTCCTACCTCGCCCCATAGAGATCTCTGCAAGACTGTGTCCATTCCCCGGACCCAAATTTGCCTTTCACATTTGAGCCAACAAAACAAAATTAAATCCAATCAAACTCCTCTAAGCATATACCTAGCCTAAAATCAATCTTTACATTAGTCATCTCAAGCTTTATTGATAATATTCTTGTGATATTGACAAGGAGAGAGCCCTCTCTCGACCTGGTAGGGCTAGCTACCAGGTTAAGCGTGATTTGATGTTACCCTAGATTATGCCTTTCTCAGCCTGAGGTAGATTTAGGTGCTAACAAGTTCACTTAGGTGCAAATTCAAACCCTAGTTTGTTGCACTGTCCATTGAAAAAGTTGTCTAGGGTTTGCAAAAATTGTCATTGTTGTTGTTTGCTCCCTACAATCATTTCACATTCCTCCACTACACTCCCCTCATTTCATATCGCTTACCCCTCTCATTCACACTCATCTATCCCCCTATCCCCAAAACCCTAATACCTAATTCCTACTATTCCCAAACCCTAATTGGCATCCCCAAACCCTATCACTCCCTAAAAACCACTATATCTAGCATCAAAACCCCTTTTCACTCTTTTATTATCCTAATACACTCCATTTATCCTATTTTACCATATCCCACTCCCTTAAACTAACTAATTCCCTCATAAAACCCTAAATCCCTCACTAAACCCTAATCTCCCAAATATATTCCCTTCTTTCCCCAATTTCATTTCCCAAGAGTAAAATCTCTTCATACTAATCACCATTGTCCTCTTTCATCCCTCTTTCATCATCATTTTTTCCACCATACCTTCATCTCATCATTTTCCTAAGACAAGAACTATGAGGAAAAGACACTCAGTGATAGTTATATGGAGAAAAATAAGCAATAAAGCAAAGGCAAAGAGAAGATGCACGAGGATGATATAGATGACAAACAAGAAAGAAAACAAACAGTTGGAGGATAAGCAAAGCCTAATGGAGCTAGAAATGTTGAAACTGAAGAAGCAAAATGACAAAGAGGATCATGTCACTTTGACTTCCATTGAACAAGAGATAGAGAATGACAAGGAGTCTTGACTTGAGAGGGAAAACATGCACTTGGAAAAGATGTTGGAGAAGGCCAACAAAGAGAAAAAGATGTTGAGGCACATGGCCTATCACTATTTGGCGAGAAACAAAGTTTGCAAAGTGAGAATTAGGACTTTGAAGGCCAAGTTGAGGAAAGATTTGAGGAAGAAGAAAGAGCAAGACAAGCTCAAGATCTTGGCTGAGGCTTCCTTAGCCCAACACAAAACTTGATACAGGATACTTAGCCCAAATTTCAAGAGATTTGGGATACTTTTTGCAAATTTTGAATTTTTGGAGTAAAAAACAGGTTTTTTTGCCTAGTGTTCCACACCACCTGGCGCGCGCTTTTGCTAGGGACCTACTTTGGAGGAAAACTTAGAATTTTTGGATTCCTCAGGAAAAATTATGAATGCTAACACATGGCCAAGAATTTTTTTCAAGTTTTGAGCTTCCGAAAGGGTCAAAAACACCTCAAAAATGCCCTTTCTGCCCCTTTTTGGCCACACAGGAAGCAGTGTTGGGAGAACTCATTTTTGGAGGGGCAAATTCAGAAATTCCACCTGTTCTGGAAAGTAGACAGGCATAACTTTCCAACAAGCCCACTTGGAGAAAATTTTGGAAAGGCCTCCAAAATCAGCTGCAAAGTAGCGTGGCACACAGGGACAAGAGTGTGGCACAGAGGATGAAAATTTGTCATTTTTACCAAAAAACTCTGTTTTTCGCCTATTTTTTCTCAGTTTCAATTTTCTCTCTCTAATAGTCAAACTCATGACGTAATTTGATGAAACTTTATGGATTTTGATGTAAATATGCTAAAATTTCACTCATGGAGGTAGATACATCATGAAAAGGTAGTTTGCAACTGAATGAATCAGTTTCCTAGGTTTTAGAGGCAAGTTGTTCCATTGCCTACTTTTCAGTTCTTAGTTTAGATCTTGTTGAAACAGCTCCTAAAATCATGAATTCGAGCCCAGAAGCCTAGAATGATTTGTTTTTTGCTTATATCTAGTAGTTTTTCAGTCATTGGTAAATGTTGGACTCTTGTGAATGCTTTGAGCATCATTGTAAATTCATTTCTGTAGTTTGGCAAAAGAATAGACCAGGGTTTGTAGCACTTTGTGGGATTCTTGTGGCAACTTGATTTGGTATTTTTTTTCCTTCTATAATTACAAGTTTACATGTGTTTATGTATGCCATCATCTCTCTCTGTTCTCTCTATGTATTTCACAATCCTTCCTGTTCATTTTTTTTGGCAATCCATCTCTTGTTCTCCACGACGTCCACATTTACCAGCTTCCTTCCTTTTCGAGCCCAAGGATTCGAACCCGGCCCTCCACAGCTCGACCCCTCCTGGCAACTTCCAAAACGCCGTTCCATAGAAGCTCAGCAACTCAACAGAAATTCCTGCTAACGGTGTCGTTCCCGTGTAATTGGAGAGGGATACAAAAGAAAGATGTGGTGCTGGAATGTGGCCAGCTCCTCCTGCTCCTGCTCTTGCGTTTTAAAGAAAAAATGAGACATGTGGGTTCATGCACCGAGGATAGTAGGCATGCCCCCTTCAAACAAATTCTTGTGACCGTACGTGAGCGTCCTGAGGATTTGCATACGAGAAGCTACTGTGCCTTACGCTTCTTCATTGCCATATGACCGCGTGCTTGTCCCCAACCTGGACATGGCGGACTTCGGTTACGGGAGAAACTAACACATGAAGCACATTTTTTGAATGTTTTTGTATGGAAGTTGGCATTTGTAACTTTTAAAGCGGATTTCTTGCTGGCAAAGGTCATTTTGCAAAGCAAGAGAAGTTTAAAAGAAAAACGTTAATACACTAATTTTGGCACAGTCAACAATTGAAAGTCTTATTTGAAAACAAACATTTTTTTTTTGGTATAACCGCATGGATATGGGCAAAAGGATGACTCCATATATTTCTAAGAGGGTTTGTAACTTGTGATATTGAGAGTCCAAATGTATTTGGACTACGCTATTCGGCCTTTTTAGTGGACACAATGCCTTATGCTATTGAGGGTATTTTTGTGGACTTAGTGCAGATGAATGTGAATTGACATTTGAGTTTGTTGTCCAGTCACATCAGAAGTATATTTTTTTTCCATTAAGAGTAGCAAAACTTTTGCAACAAAAGAAATTTTTTTACAGTATGCATTCAAGAGGAAGAGGAAGATATTTTAGAGCATCTTCTGAAACTCAATTTCAATCATTTTGATCTTGATGATGCAACTTTATTTGTCAAGAAAGTTGGCAAAATAGTTGTATATGTAGATGATCTTTTAATGACAAGGAACAATGAAAGCTACATTGCATCCATAAAGAAGGAATTGGGGAAAGTTTTGAAATGACTGATTTGGGCTATGTTCATTACTATCTTGGCATTGAAGTAACCCAACATCCAAAGTCCATATTTCTTTCTCAAAAGAAATACACTGGAGATTTGTTGAACAGGTTTGGCATGACAGAGTGCAATCCTCTTACTACTCCAATGGAACAAAACTTAAAGCTCACATCTATTTAAGGAAAGGAATTTGAGGATGCAACAAAGTATAGACAGCTTGTAGGAATTCTCAACTACCTTACTACTAACAGACCAGACATTTCATTTGTTGTCGGAATCCTCTCCAGGTTTATGCAAAAGCCTTGTGAAGGACATTAGTCTGCTGCAAAAAGAGTTCTAAAGTACTTGAAGGGAACTCAAGACTATGGAATCAAGTACACACAGGTGGATGACTTCAATTTGATTAGATACTCTGATTCAGACTTCGATGCAGAAAAAGAAACTAGGGTATCTACTTCAGGATATGTTATGAGTCTTGGATCAGGAACTGTCTCCTGGAGATCACGCAAACAATCAGTTCCAGCAGATTCCACAACAGAAGCAGAATACGTGGCAGCAGCTGAAGCAACAAAAGAAATTGCGTGGCTCAGGAAAATTCTTGAAGATTTGCAGGTAAAAAAAGTACAATCAACTCCACTCATGATTGACAACACCTCTACAATAAAGTTGGCCAAGAACCCAAAGTTCCATGATCGAACAAAGCACATCAATACTAAATATCATCTGATCCGACATCATGTTGAGGCCAAAACAATCCATCTCCGTCATTGTTCCACAAATTAGCAAATTGTAGACATCTTCACCAAAGCGCTTGGAAGCGAAAAACTTGAAAGATTCAGAACAATGCTTGGACTCACCAACATCCCTTCAGATTAAGGGCGGGAATGTTGACACCTAATCCTCACGATTGGGTGAATTTATGTAAATAGTTAAATTAGGAATGTGAACAGCCATTAGAAGATGAACTGAGCAGTCACACCCTTTTGTATATAACAATAGCCTACCTAATGAAATGAATCGAATCAATTTTACTGCCTATTGGAGAGTTACTGCCTGGCCTGACAACTATTATACTAATCATTATCACTACTTAACTCACGTTATTACTATATTAATAATTTTATTTCATGTTATTACTATACAGTTTGTCTGTTTTATATTTTATGTTTACTATTTTGTAGCACTATTATACTAATCATTATCATTATTTAATTCCTCTTATTAATATATTAATAATTTTAATTCTTGTTATTACTATATTGTTTGTTTGTTTTACGGTTTATGTTTTACTATATTGTAACAATATTTTGTAACACTATTATACTAATCATTATCATTATTTAATTCATGTTATTACTATATTAATAATTTTAATTCATGTTACTACTATATTGTTTGTTTGTTTTATATTTTATGTTTTACTATTATGTTACACTATTTCGTAATAGTATTATATTAATCATTATCATTATCTAATTCATGTTATTACTATATTGTTTGTTTGTTTTATGTTTTATTTTTTACTATATTTTAATACAATTTTGTAACACTACTATACTAATGATTATCATTATTTTAATCATGTTATTACTATATTAATAATTTTAATTCATGTTATTACCATATTAATAATCTTAATTCATGGTATTATTATATTATTTGTTTGTTTTATGTTCTACTATTTTGTAACACTATTATACTAATCATTATCATTTTTTAATTCATGTTCTTACCATATTAATAATTTTAATTCAAGTTATTACTATATTGTTTGTTTGTTTTATGTTTTATGTTTTACTATTTTGTAACACTGTTATACTGATCATTATCGTTATTTAATTCATGTTATTACTGTATTGTTTGTTTGTTTGTTTTATTTTTTACTATTTTGTAACACTATTTTGTGACACTATTATACTAATTATTATCATTATTTAATTCATTGTTATGTCCCTATACTACTAGTGTAAGCCCTTATTGTTATTAGTACAACCCACTTATTATATTAATGTACCCATGTAGTTCCCATATTGTTACTATTGTGCCCCATAGAAGCCCACTATTGTTATTATTGTGTGCTTACATTATTATTGTTATGTTGGCTCTCATTATGTTATGAGCCCTTAGACTCCTATATATAGAAAGGAGGCCTTTCCATTTGTATCATCCAAGAATTGTTCATTTATGTAATGTAAAGGAGGTTGCCCGCTTGAAGAGGCTGAATTCTAAGGCATTGATCTATCTTGTCTATCTTTTCTTGAGTTGGTTCCATAACATTTGGTATTAGTGCTTTGGATTCTAAAGTTTCGCTGCTTCAAACAGGTCATCATGGCATTTTCGGTATAACTTTTTTTCTGCTTCATTTCAAAAGCTAAAAAAAACCCATTTGAGAAGAAATCGTGCTAAATCTCGGGTCCAAATTTTAGAGCTTTTCGCACTATATTTGCTGAGATATGATTTGAGAAAATTGGACTTTTTGAAGACTCCTGAATTACATTCCAAACAGATCCAAAAGTTGTAACAGTGACATGTGGCACTTCGTACAAGTTCCTCTTCTAGAAATGTTTATAATCAGGTCATCTTGGGAGACTGTGCATAACTCATTCTTGGAGAATCCAATTTGGATCAGACTGGTAGCATTGGAAAGAGGACGCAGTGGGCTACTACAGGTCAAAATTTTGAGAACTTAAAGATCCAAAAGTACAGAGTTACAGTCATTTCAAGATCAAGCTCCTAAAATCAAGAAAAAGAAAGATGAGGAAGTTTGATGGCAAGGATCCGGTAAATTGGATACTTCTGATGGAGCAATATTTTGATCTACATGGTGTACCACTGTTACAAAAGGTTTGTATTGCATCTTCATATTTAGAACCGCATCAATTTTTATGGTATGAAGGGCTTTGTTCTCGTAAACAACTTGCTACGTGGTCAATTTTCACGAAGGAAATGATAGCACATTATGAGGATACAAAGAGCAACACCTTCTTTGGAGCAACACCACAACAATTGGAAAGAGTAAAAGGGCTTTGTGACATAGTGGAAAGAAAAATTATGGAAACGAGGAAGCATACCCCTCACAACTATAAATATGGAAGTGTTGTTTCTCCTAGCCTTCCACAACCTACAAGGGTTACACCACAACAATTGGAAGAAAAAAGAGAAAAAGGGCTTTGTTACAATTGTGATAACAAATGCACTAAAGGTCGTAAGTGTGCTGAGAAGAAATTATTTTACATAGAATATGAAAAGGAGGAAGAAAACGATCAAGAAACATCAGAAGAAGAGGATATACGCCAAGTCCCCACCCTAGAGAAAGAAGAAATGAATCAGACCATATCTTGTAAAGCATTGGCAAGAATTACCACTCCTCAAACT
>APFE030831458.1:0-74512 GCA_000404065.3 Pinus taeda
TGAATTGAGGGTCTGGCCCCACAGAACCTTCCTCTGACATTGTCTTCCAAGGATAGACTCTCCCAATTTTTGGATTAGTTTTAACCAAATCTCCTTCTCCTAATTTGAGCTTTGATCTAGTGAGCATTCAACAACTAAACCAACACAAGCCTGTCTAACCTTACATCCTAGAGCTTTGATACCACTTGATTTGAAAATCACCCTTGAGTGACCTCAGTTAATTAATTAATGAATGGAGGTATTACAGGCTCATGTGCTGGTGGGTGTCTATGTCATTTTAGGCAATAGATCGACCAGATTGCAAAATACAAAGAACTTGGAAAATGGAAAACAACAAGAGAAACACAGTAAGAAAATACAAGAACACAACAAATTAATAAGGAGTTCACCCTCTCCTCCAAGGATACATATCTAGTCTAGTTTTTCAGTGGTGGAATTCTTTTATTGTGTCTTTAAAGTAGAGATTTACAATGAGGAGCTCAATCTGAGTCTCCTAAAATAGAATTGCTTGGCAGGGTGGTTCTTGGATTCCCCAAGCCACTAGAGTGATAGACTCTTTTCCTTACCAGCTCTTGACCTCTTTGGTCTTTAATGGGAGGAGCCCAATGTGGTACTCAGTTCTCGATAGATCCTCTTAGGGATTGCTTGATGCTGCCTTATGTTGCAGGTCAGCTCGTTTCTCTATCTTTCCTTGTCTTTGCTTCACTGTTTCTTCCTTTCTCTGTGTTCGTCTTCTTCTCTCTGGTTCTTCCTCTCAGTGTACCCTCTTCTCTGTCTCTGTTCATGGCTTTAAATCCAATCGATCTCACGACTATTCGATTCCCCTTTTTCCTCTGTCATATCACCTGTTGTTGTTCACTTGGAATTCCCTGTCTCTACATCATCATCAACGGCTCACAACGAGTGGCCAATTTTCCTCTTGCGAGCTGCGCCAGCTCTTCCTCGTCGATTCATTTTTTCGGTTACATCGAGGAATGATTCATCCACCATCTCAATGGTCAAACCTGACTTCAAATAGTTATAGATCACGGTGTAATCCCCTATCAAATTTGGTTCTTTCATCAGGCACATTCTCAACCATTAGATCTGGAGCCCCCAGATTCGACGTCATTCACTCATTTCATGTGATTGACTTGCTTGACCATTAGCATGCGATGAGTGGCAGTTTTCTCTCTCCTCCACCTGCCATGCATCAGAATGGAATTGCTAGGTTTCAGCCAAATCTACTTATCGCCCAAGGGTACCCCCAATATACGGCCGGTTTTGGAGCATGAGTCCCGCCTTTAGCCTTTAGTGCTTTCCCCACAGTTTTCCCGGCTTCCATGCGACCAAGCACTCAGGGCTTTTCCTTCTCGAGGGGTTTTTCCCAGTAATGTGTGATTAGCGCTAAGCGCTAATCACACATCAGAAATGGCCTCCTTTTCCTCATTCGGGCTTCCCAGGTGCCAGTTTCGCCTACTGTGTCATTTCCATGGGCCTCGGTGAGTGCACTTTGACCGAGGTCCTCGTCATTCCTCGCTAGCTGCCAACTGCCACTATTCAGAGTTCTTCCTGATCACTCTGTGGTCTTGAATTCAAAGTTTTTTCCTGATTTGATATAGTCATGGTGTTGTGATCATCTTCACGGATCCAATTCAGATCAACTATAAAACAAAATATCAATCTTTTGATGTTTGGAAATAACTCGAATATGGAAAAGCTCATGTCTTATTCTCTCATTTTCTTTATCAATAGTAGATTGTGGAAAATTACTAGTAGATGCTTTAGAATTCTTACCTTTTATACCTGTGGCTGCAATGGTTATTTCACCTCTTGAGTCCGACACCAAATATCTCTGAATAGCTGCAACAGTCTTCTTCTTCTTGCCCTCGAACTTCTTAGGTCTCAACTCCGGATGCAAAATACAAAAGTGCTCATCATCATGCCCATACTTCTTATAGTGAGTGCATGAAAACTTGCTTTTCTGTGTAGTGTTGGCCTTCCTTGCTTTCCATTTATGTTTTCTTCTCTCCTTATTCTTGCTTGTAGTGGGTTGGGATGATCCTCCAACTTCTGGGTTTCCATTCTTTCCTCTAGCTTCTAGATGCATAGCTTGAACAGATACCTCATCTATACTAGTGGGATTAAACATGAGGATAATGTGCCTCATGTAGCTATGTAGACCATCGATGTACTTCAACAGAGCCTTAGGTGAATCTAGTGATATTCCTAGAATCAATGCTCTCTTCCTAAATTCTTAGGTGTAACCTTGTACACTTTTCCCTTTCAATTGTCGAAGAGTTTTCCAACTCATCATGGCTTGCTACATATAGGCCAGTGGATAGAACTACTTTTTGATTGGAGAAGCAAATTCACTCCAGATAGAAATAGTCTTACCATGTCTCTTCATGTCAGCTTGGGTCCTGCCTTCTCACCAAACCAAGGCAGTGCCTCCAAGGCATAGGCTTTCCAGCTAAATATTGCTCTTGTCTGAATCAATGCTCTGCACTTTGCAATAAACATCAATTTTCCTAATCCAATTGTCCAGCGTTTCTACATTCAACTCTCCATCATATATTGGTAAATAAAATTTAACATCTAGTTTAATCAAAGATGTCTTCTTTTTATGTTAAGGGCTATTAGGAGGTCTGAGAAAGCTTTCTTCTTTCCCTTTGCCTTTTGAGTGGTCATGGAGGAGAGACTATTCTTCTACTTTATCTTGTTTGGAGTCTGATGAATCTTCATCTTTATGTTTTCTAAAGTCCTTATACATTTCCTCTACCATGGACCTCATGGCTAGGAAACTATCTATAAATTGAGGGTCTAGCCCCATAGAACCTTCCTCTGACATTGTCTTTTGAGGATAAACTCTTCCAATTTCAATATTAGTTTCGACCAACTCTCCTTCTCCTAATTTGTGCTTTGATCAGATGAACAAGTAGAGAGATCATGTCCAAACAGAGTGCATGTCATGCACTTTCAGTCATCTTTGTTCTGTGGTCACTTGTAAACTCGGAGTGTGCTTGTCTTCACTATTATATCTTTCTTATTTGTTGGTTCATGTAGCTATCTTGTTCGCGAACCATGCCTTCCCTAATATGGGTCAACCAATGCGCTAGTGGCTACATTGGAAGTATCACTTCACCTGAGATGGCCCATGCACCATTAACTTAGGAGTAGGAGTAGTGGTTGCTTTCAGTTTGTTTGCTTGCATGCTTGTTTTCTTACTTGCTTCGTTGGTTTGTTTGTCTACTTACTTATTTTATTACTCATTTTGCTTTCACTTTTGCTTCTTCTTTTTCTTTTCTTTGTTGTTAGTTTTCTTGTTTTGTTCGTAGGTTAGTTTTACATGAAACCATGTATGAATCTTGAAACAAGCTGGGTTAAATACAAGAGGCGTTGTGCAGCTATCACTACTTGGTTATTTGTCATCTTACCTCTATATGAAGAGCTTGTTACTTTTGGTCAATGATACATCAAAGGAAAATACGTATTGTTCAAAGTGAACCCTGTTGAAAACACAACACTTGTGTGCTAACTAGTATAACCTACTCTAGTTGGTTTTTTTCGGGTTAACCCTTGTCAGCTCATTCAAGTAGAGTAAGGTGAGGGGGAAAACCTTAATAGGCATATCAAAGGTATAACAAACTACTTCTCTATGGAACAACTTCTTCTGCTCTTAATAGGTCGGGTCCCTCTTCCACCTCTAAAATGAATAAGTATTATGCGCAGTTGAAAAAATAAAAAATAAAAAAATGAAAAGTGAAAAAATGAAAAATGAAAAGTGAATAAGGTCAAATAAGAGAAAGAATTTTTGCACAAAGAGGTGATGCAAGTAACTCCCCTAGGGTATTGACCAAGCTCACTGGCAGTGGAACTATGCTTGTGTTCCTATGTGATTTCACCAAGGTACTGTCAAGGCCTGCTAGCAGCAAAGAAACACCAAAGATGAAACTAAAAATTTGAAGGCTATATGTTTGTGCATCAAGATACCCCTTAACCCCAATTGAAACAATTGTGTTGACTAGTCTTGGAATGCGTGTCAATCGACCAAGAGCTTGGTAGATGCTACATATTACAATCAAGCTAGTGTGAAACCAAGACGAGCTAAGAACTGAACAATACTTCCAGAGGTGTTAGACTTGATTTTCAAGAACAAGGTCCGTTTAGAGAGCTAGAGTTCTACCAGTGTGTTGCCAAGTTTTGTAACGGCTACAACCACCCTCCAAAATTTTTCCTTAGCTTCGTTTTGGAACCTACTTACCAACATTCACAGCAACATATGTTGTTTTGTCAAGTACACAAGCTCCAGTGGTTTTCTTGTACAAAGACAGCCCATCGATCAAACCTTGATGCATTGCCCTCATAGGTTGTTCATCAGGACTTGGTCCAGAAGCAAGTTGAGTAGCTCCTTCAAGAATTTGTGCAAATTTGGAGGGCAACAAACCTTCCCTCCAGAAATTGCACAATCCTGACTCACAGCCTATTGGGCCCTAGAATTGTGCAATTTTATTGAGAAAACTTCACCCAGAAAATTGTGAAATCCTTACCAGCTGGGATGCTTTTCCCAGAAATTGCACAAATCTTTTGAGCAACGATCCCATCTCCTAGCCATAAATGTACATTTTCTCCTAGCAATTGAACAACCTCTTGGATGTGTAACTGAGTTGGTTGGTTCCGTCCAGGACTGAGAAAAACTGAGTTGCATGCATGGGCTTCTTCTCCCAAGGAAGCATGCGAATGCATCCTTTGTTTTAGGGATCTATTTTTGGTAGTTGGTGGTTACATGCAAGGATCATTTCAGAAACCTCCCACCAAGTGTTTCTTTCCCTACATTTATGGAATGTGTGTCACAACCTTGATTTTATCAAAACTCATCAATAGGATGGTGCAAAGCTCATTCCTCTCATCAACCTTGAGCTCTGACATCCCAAATCGCATCTAGGAGCTGTCGGCACATTCAACTTAGTTGTTTTGGGGTAAGCCCACTTTCCATATCTTGTGTTGCATTTCTGGCACTTTTGTGTTTCGCTTCACGTGAACATTGTCTACTTTATTTCGGTGAGCGTTTGTTGTCATTTCAATACATACTAGCTTGTACTATCACCATTTTAGTTTTCGTTGCTATCTCACTATTGTCGCATGCATGAAACCCTTTTGCATGAACATTCTCTAATTCAGCGACTCACTTCACCCACATGCATGTTGATATGTTTACTAAATATTTCATTCAATGTTTGCATGCACTGTGTTAGTGTCATTGTTTGTAGCCTTCCACCAGTGATCAAATATGCTCTTATAAAGTGGTATTGGGGTGTCAAAGTCAAATTTTTGTCATTTCAGTGAGTTTTCAAGTAAAAGTTTGTCACTAGGTATTAGGTCTAGAATTGTTTTCACTTATTTCAAAGTTTTCCAAGTATTCGTCCATGTCACCTTTCGGCTGAGTGTACCATCATTCAAAGAGTTTTCATCATTATTTCAGTTTCCAATGGGTCATTTTACACCTTGTTTGTGCTTCAATTGTGCTTGGTAAGGCTCATTTCCCTCTCCTAGGGTTTTGAAGGCAATTTTTCTTGGTTTCATGAATCTGATGGTCAAATCATCAACAAAACTTGTATCATGATGCTCATACACCTTTCCCTATCCTTAATATACCTTCTTAAACACTTCCCATCACTTATATCCCTCAAATTCATCATTTTCCCACAAACCCTAGCATATTGCTACAATTTGACACTTTTTTAGGCTAGCCCTGTGTTTTGCCTTTTTGGAACCCTTCCCCTCACTCAATCCTTGAAATTCCACTTTCCCCTACTTCCTAACATCCCTCCCTACTTCCCACAATTTTCTAAATATTTTAGAAGCCCCTCATCCCCTTCATTTCACTTCATTTATACAAATCCCCTATTCCACACATCGAGATAGGTTTTATTCAAATGATGTTTCTGAGCAAGAAAATATGAATTTGAAAAAAATGAGAGAGGTTTTTGTCCATCATAGACCCAATAAGCAAAAACCTCCTTCCGTTTTTACACAGGCCTGATGGTTTGGGAGAAATGTCCAAACAATCATTTGCCACATGAGAGTTGTTGCACTTCTGGAGTGACCTTGGGAAAATCAATATTTCTCCTTGGTGGATTGTCCACATGACTTACTTGATGAGTCAAATAATATCTAAACAAACATGTCTTTCCAATGAGGTATCATGCACTCAATTTGGAGTTGAGGAAGACCTCCAAAAGTTGATTGCAACAACACTCTGCATTTTGGCAGCCTCATTGTGCACATTTTGACCAGTCTTGGGAGATTGAGCTTTTGATAGGTCAAATGACCTCCAAATTAAAACACTCAACATATTATGGAAATTAAATAGGAAGATATTTGCAATGAGATATCATGGGCTCAATTTGGACATCAGGAAGGCAGTTAAAAGTCGGCTTGATGAGGCGCTATGCGTAGAGGCCGGAGCACTGTGTGTAGGGACAAAGTGCTGCGTGTAGGCTAGTTTTCACTGTGAAAAAAACAACGACACTGTGCATAGAGAAAGGCACTGTGCACCTGTAGGTGGCACTACTCGTAGGGCCAACAAGGGCAAAAATAACCTCTTGCCACCCAAAAACACCAAATTCGTCCTCTTTACCCCTCAAACAAGTAAGTGTTGCCCCTAAACTTCATCCTTGGCTCTCAATTAATGCATTTAAGGTTAATTTTCTATGATAAATGTGAAACCCTAGAATCTACTCTATTTATGCCTTAAAACCATAACCCTTACTATTCCTCCCATCACTTATCCATAAAACCCTAAAAACCCTCCTACATAACACTCTATATCACTCCATATCCCTTTTTCCTTCATCCCCAAAGAAATACCCTAAAACCCTAGCCCCTATCCCTCATTTTCATGGTTCATGCCTTCCCACTCATGGTACATGCTTACAGTGTGTGAGCTTGCGAGAGAGCATGTTAAGTAGGAAGCTTGTGTGAGTTGATAGAGGGAGGAATTTCCTTGGGAATACACTAGGAAATAGGAGGAAATTCCTATTTAATAGGGACTCCTCATTCAGGAAAGGCAAGAAGGCAAGCAAATTAGGGGTCTTGTAGATTGTTTCAAGCTTATTTTAAGTAGAGAGATCATTTATTCTCTATTGAAACTATATTGTATTGTAAGAGATCTATTTCTCATTCTTCTATTAATAAAATTCTCATGCAAGCAGAGGGTTTTCCTAGTTGGGTTCCCTAAAAAAATTGTGTTGTTGAATTGTGTGATTGTGTATTTATTTTTGTTCCTATTCCGTTGCAAAATAAGTAGAGAATTTTTGTGTCTATATGAAAAGAAATTAGTTTCATATTGTTCATGTCAGCAGTTGCAGAAATTTGTGGATTTTCTACAGAGTTTCCATCCAAGAATCTATGCTACAATAAGTTGTTGTTCTCCTTCTCCAAATGTGTAATACTCCTCCTATGTATGGCATCCTCCCAGCAAGTTAACCTCTCCATCTAGCCACAATAAAGGACATTGAACAAGATATCAAGAAAACTCCAATGCCCCAGGGAAGAATCTCATGCAAGCAACCAAAGTCAAATAATCATGGAATAAGCTATATCCAATGTGTAAATTCATCATAATCTTTCATGCACCTATCCATTTTAGAGCATCTAGTGGCTAAACGCACGTCATGTACCCTAAATCTCATGAAGTACCCCCAGACATGTTGTAAACGCTTTTAGAGTAACTTGAACACTGACAGAAACCATGTTGAGTGCTTTTTTGTTTCCAATTTTTTTGTGAAATTTTTAAATTTATCCCCTTTTTGTGAAATTTTAAATTTTAAAAAATGTTTGTGATGGCACCAAATATTCCTTGGACAAATTGCTAATAGAGATGTGAGGTGTTTATGATTGCAAAAAAACTCTATATAGAGGACCAAACCTCTCTAGAAAAGAGGCACCTCTATAAAGTTGACCTACATGTTTTAGTTTGCTACAGTTGTTGCAACTTCCTTTTTGTCACTTACAATGCTTCATCTTAGGCTAAAGCATGAAATAAGAAGCTTCTATTTTATTGTAGTTTCTTCTAGTTTTAATTCAACTAATTCAACGCTATTTTGAGACCATATGCACATTTCCTTTTGAATATCCTACAGTAATTGGGGTTGGAAACCATCTTGAACAAATATTGAACCCCAATCAATGATGACATATCTCTACTAAAATAAAAATTTGTTAGACTTAGTATCAAAATAGAATATATACCATAGATTCATGAAGTAGCCAATGAAAACACAATTCCTGCTTCAGTGTGTATCTATGAGTGTGTGGTTTGCTCCATTTTTCCCTTCTGAAGTCTCAAGGCTCTGCTTCATATTAGCAAGAAGTATGACCTTTTTTCTTATGGTAGTGATAAATTGGTGTAATATTACTCATGACGAGCCTGATAACATATAACCCATACTAGATGGCTTTAACTTTTAAGGTAGTTGAGCTTACATGGACATACTTTTGTGACAAATGTTTTGGGTCACTCCTATGAAATGATTGATTATTTTCCCGTGACATCTAGAACTCATGAATCTATGGATAATCTTGTTCTACAGATTAGTAACTAGTTACAGGGCTTGTTAGGTCCCATATATTTATACATATAAGCAAGAGAATGTTAATAAACCTTAACAGTTTCTTAGTACTAGTAAAGATGATGTGAGTTCCTATCCAGCTCCTGTTGACCTAGGCACCATATTGTGTTTGATGCTTTCTATTTATTTTGTATTGTGCCAAGACTTGACATGCTTTTGGATGTGATATATACATATATTTTTTGAAATCACATACATTTTTCACCAATATCTCTTAATAGACATTACATAGTCAGAATTGTATTTGATCATTCTCTCTATCTAGTTTTTCTAAAAGTTGCCTAATTGGAATCCTTGAACTCCTGAAGTCAACATAGTGAATCATGGGCATTACTCAAACTCTCCATGATATGTGCTATACATGAGTATTGTTTCGACAGGTTTATTTAGAGTCAATCTAAATCTACGTGTTTTATATGTGGTTATCCCAATTGCTGGGACAGGGCAACCATTTTTGTACATTGAGTGCCATCATATGTGCAATAAAATGATAGACTCGGATCCTTTAGTTTCTTGAGAATTTCTATTAGAGGATCAAACATATTTTTTGTGGTAGGGTGCCCTCTTTCCGTTCCCATGGTAAGCAACATGCAACCCATATCTTTTGGAAGTGGTGCCTCCCACTATTTATGTAATATTTATTTATCACACTTTTTCTTTCATAAATAATTTCATTTTATTGTTATTTCATAAATATATATCTTATGTTGGCTTTATTATATTGTTCTATCAATGTGTGGTCCATTTTTTATAATTTGTGGCAGGGGTTTCTTGTTTTGACACCTTCAAGCAATAAGTGAACTTTCTATAGGGACCACCTCCAGCTTTGGGTGCTACTTACAATTTTGGATAGAGGACACTGGTGACTAGCTTTGGTTAAAATTTCTTCAGAATTGGCATAAGAACCATGGAGGTGTAGTCAGTACAAGTTAGTGTTACTACCTATTGGTAAAACCTTACTAAAACTTTTAGGGGATGCCAATATAAAATTAAAGTAAACCTAGTTCATAGAAAATTAGACCTCTGGGAAGATTATCGGTCCAATTTTCATTTCAGTTGATGTAAAATTCACAGAGATGTAGCCAATGCAAATTCCCTCTGCCAAGAGAGGCTAAAAGATACACAGCTTGGCAAATTGAGCATAAATCCACTAGCATATCCAAATTAGGGGAGACTTTTTACATTCAGGAAGGGGCAAGTTATATTTTTATAGGTTGAAATTATAGAGAAGTCAGAGCATAAATCTTAGATATAGCAAGTACATTGTTGTTATATATGTGCAAGGTCTACATAAGAAGCTATGGGATATTTAAAACTTTAGCATAGAAATCTAATTTATTTGGAATAATTGGTGATAAACAAACAAAAAGAGTGATTTCTAAAAGTTCAAATCCAAAATTGAGATTGCTATGGTCTTGTATTGCATTTATATTTTTTCAATCTCCAAAGAAAACTAGGAAGTGATAATTAATGAAAAACAATCATGTTATGATCAACAAAGTAAAATTAGTTGTTTGGAATAGGCTACTCGAGAAATGTTTTAGACTTTCACATAAATAGGTCACAGAGTTTATCGCTATGATAATTAATGTAGGAAATATGCACCTTTTTGGTTGTGCCGAAAAAATAGATTTATAATTCAAAACCTTAGAATTGTTATCACGTATATTGAGAATGTTTATGTTTAGATTAATAACAAGGTTCCAAGTCATTATGAAAAAAAAATTCCCAATTATTCTAGACAAACTCAATTAATTATCAATTTAATAATAAAAAATAATTTCCATTTTTTTGCTTATTACTTTATAAAAGGGATATTGTGTCCTTATTCAATTTGTGGAAGGTAGGGAATATGATTCTCAATACGACTTAAATGAGTGTTTTGTTGTTGAATCTTATGCTGAATGAGCTAGAATTCCTTGTGGATTTCCTGTATTTATGTTTCTAACTCTAAAATTCCTACAAAGGTGGATGCCAATGCTTTTGCCAAGAGCTTCTTCATCATGCGGAAGAGGTAAAGGGTCTGCAAGAACTGGGTGTGTCGACCTTTGTTTTTTCCCAGGTCAGGGATGAGATCTTGCCATTCATTTAGCTCCAGTTCATTATATGTTGCCTATTGCTTCAATTCATTTTGCCAAATCGTAATAATATAATGAGCCTGTGGGTGTGCTAACTGATAAGACCGAGTTGTTTCCAAGATTAAATCATTGTTATTTCTTCGACCCTGATTTCGAGTAGTTTTGGGTTGAGCTTTAGTTCTTCCACAACCAAAACCTTGGCCTTGGCTACAATCTTCACCACCCCTTGCATTTCTCCCTTGGGACAAAAGAGTGAGGAGAAAGAACATTAGGAAACATATTGGACTTGAGGGCTGCACTTTGGAGGGAAAGTAAATATGATAGACGAAATAACAACCCAACAGACTACAGACTAAAAGAGTTAGATACCAAACCAACCATGGGATACGAAATGAAAATTCATTATATGAAAATATACCTGAATGTCTCTATTTTAAGGGGAGAAATATTTTTGAGAATTAAACAAACTCTACTACTAGTGATGCCCTGCCAAGGGCTATTGAAATAAAGCACAGGGGCTTGTTGGCAAAGAAACATAGTAAAGGGACTAGGCTAGGAGGGATTGGTCATTCAACTTGCTTGGTTGTTATTGGGAAATATGAAAGGATTTTTCCCTTCATGATTTGATAATTCCATGCCCTTTAGCTCAAATTAACAACAACAGAAAGAACATTCCCAAACACCTCCTAAAATTCTGATAGAATACATCAGGATCAACCCTATATTCAATGAAATCATCCATTTTCTTCAGTGATTTCATTATGGAGTGAATGCGAAGAGATGGTTTGATGATCGAATGAAGGTTTGCACAAATATTATTCAATGCCATTTGCAAGATCTCATTGATTTGTTGAAATCAGTGACATGTCATGTAAGCCAACCATAATTGGATACAACCACCCAACTTTTTGATCCTCTTCACTCATGCCCAACATAATAGTGTGAAAGTATCACAATCTAAAAATGTGAAAGTATGTAAACGTCCCCTAAATTTAGTACGACAAAGGCTCACAACATCTCCAAACATTGCTACAATCGGTTTTAGACCACCCTAATAAGTTGCTACAAGGGGGGTTGTAAGCAGCCCTTTTAGGTTGCTATGGGGGGGGTTTTAAATTGCCCCCATAGGTCAATTTTCAAGGGGGTTTCAAATCACCCCCAAAAGTGACTTTCTGGAGGTGATTTACACCCAACCTTGAAAGATGACTTTTGAGGGCTATTTCAATCACCCCTAAAAGTCACTTTTGGGGCTAGTTCATATCTCTTAAAAAACCTTTTTGTTTGTCCCCACAATGCCCTTAGGCTAGCCCACCTGAAGGGCCCTCATGCTTAATCGACCCAACTTTTGGGGCTTGACCCTGACGAAGCCAAGGAGAATTGAACCAATGCCTCATAACGGAGGGCCAATGACTTGGCATGGGGGCTTCAACCAACCATTTGGGCTACCAGTCAATGCAATCTCTTCAAAAACCTTCCCTAAAAGGCCTGACATTTAGAGGTGATGCTTTGAAGAGATGGGGGGGTCTGAAAAACTGCACCCATCATCAACATTACAAATATTTGGTGAAGTCTCTTTTTTAATCTTTGCCTCTTAAGTAATATTCTTGTTATCTCGAGGAAATCCTTGACCTCTTCCCTTCGCATTAGAATTTTGAGATACAACCTTAATTGCTTTTGGTTTTTTCAGGCAATCAACAACACCCACTTCCTGACGAATGTTGGACATGTTGAAAATAGCAACAAGAAATGTTAAAAATAGAAATGCTATAAATAACATTTCAGGTACGAGTATTGGACATAGCAACAAGGAATGAAAAATGGAAATGCTTAAAACAACATTGCTATAAATAGTATTTCGGGATAGATTCCAATTTTAGTTAGTCCCTGAACTAAAATTGAGAAGTAAAATTTGAATTTGATCTTAACAATTGTTTGTAAAATAATTAATTAATTCATCTTGAGTTAATTAGTTGTAGGAAATCAAACATGAAGTCTATGTGAAAACATGCAATAGTTTCTCCATTTTACCTTGAGTTGCAATTAGTTTGCTCAATTAATTGAGTTAAGTCCAGTTAGATTATTTCCAACAGTTTGTGGAACTGAATGTGAGTTCAGTTAGTTAATGCATGCATGCATGTAACTGCTGCACTTCAGATAACTGAATATTCTCTCATAAATAACTCATGCATGTCAGTTCAGTCAGAGATCCAGTTGAGATCAAAGGAAGGGACAATGTACTATCATGTGGAGGATTTTTCCTATATAGGAAAACTCATCCATGCAAAAGGAATTATCTCCTTCAGGATTGCGTAGTTACTTCTAAGTTTAGTGAGTAGTGTGAGAGGTAAATTCACACATGTGGAAACATTGGACCCCAGGAGAAAATGTGCAAGGAAATAGGAGGCTTGGAGTGCAAAGGAGAAGGTTTGTGAGAATCCTTTAACTGTTTATGAGCAGCAGAGGGATTGTACTAAGATCTGGGTAGCTTTTGAGCTAAAGCTTTGTGTAATCCTAAGATATTTCCAATTGTATGATAATACACAGATCGGGGTTTTTAGCTAAGGCTTTCCCTAAAGTATTATTCTGTGTTTCATGTGTATGATTTCTTCTTCTCTGTTATATGTGTTTTGATTGATCTAGCTCAAATTGATTAAGCTTTCGCAAGTTTTTTGTAGAAGTAGATCTTGTAGTTTGCTTTAGTATATTGCATTATCAGGTGATCTACAGTGAGAATTTCTACATGGTATCAGAGATAGCTGATCTATAGAGAAATTTCTACATGGTATCAGAGCTCAGTTTAGCAGAGAAAAGGTGATCAGAGTAGTGAACAATATATGAAGAAGAGAATTCAAAGTAAAAAAGAAATTGGGTTGTGAGTTTTCAGATCATATTTGAAACTTTTCTATGCAAAATTTTAACCAATAACAGATTTGGATTCCTTGCGAAAAAATACCCAAATTCAAAAAACAATTGGCTGAATCGGAGTTCGGATGAGGGAGATATTGCTGATTTAAAATTAGCACTTTTTCCAGAAAATTTTGTGATGGCGAGAAAGATGAAACAGATTGGTGTGCTAGCCAAGAACCTGTATTTTCTTGAGGTAGAAGATGCATGCAAAGCCTTGAAGATCAAGGCAAAGGTTAGAGACTTGGTGGTTGAGAGGGAGAGTACATTACCTCTCAACATGTAGCACCAGAAGAAGTCTCAGAAAATTGTGGAGGAGCCACAATTAGTGAAGCAACTTCAGGAGGGTGTGGAGCAGCCACAAAGGAAGCCAAGAGGAGACCAATTGGAGGAATCTACTCTTGTAGAGACCTCCAGTAGGGGGAAATTTCGAGCCATGTGGGAAAAACGATCACATGCATTCATATCTCTAGGTAGGAGGTGGGGCGATGTGGAGTGACAATCCCAAGAAGGTTAGAATAGGGGCAGGATCATTGAGGTACCCAACCTCTTTTATTAGACCTTGCTACGAGAGCCCCAATGAGGAGTAGCAAGATTGACTAAGTGGGTAGAGACAAATGTGGATGGACTGGCAGAGGAAGCTTCAACATCATCTAGACCAACAGGGAGGTCAATTGGGAGATCAATTACTTACTTCTCAGTAACTGAGTTGCAGTGCAGCACTGGGCAGCACGATGCAACATGACAAGAGGAGGTGCAGTGTAGATGCAGTGTTGGGAGATAGGACTAGCAGTAGCACAGATGCAGTAGGAGGAATCAGTGTGATTGATGCAGTTAGAGATCAAAGTGACAGAGGCTAGAACAGTCAGATACTGAAGAGAACAGAGGTGTAGAGTTTTCAGTCGACAGAGGCAATATCAGTCAGAGACTTTGATGATAGAGGCATCATTCAAATTCAGGTTGGATATATTTTTGTTTCTAGAGTTAATGGAGCAACAACACTAGGGAGAAGTGTTGCTTGCAGAACATTCCTAAGGTTGAGGATTAGGTTCAAGTTGAATGCCTTTCTTGTTGAGAGGGAGTGTTGAAAATAGAAACAAGAAATGATAAAAATAGAAATGCCATAAATATCATTGCTATAAATAACATTTCAAGTACGAGTGTTGGACATAGAAACAAGGAATGAAAAATGGAAATTCTAAAAATAGAATTTCTATAAATAGTATTTCGCGATAGATTATAATTTTAGTTAGTCCCTGAACTAAAATTGAGAAGTAAAATTCGAATCTTATCTTAGTAGCTGTTTGTAAAATAATTAATTAATTCATCCTAAGTTAATTAGTTGTAGGAAATCAAACATGAAGTCTATGTGAAGACATGCAACAATTTCTCCATTGATTGAGGAGGTTATCCCTTGATTAAAGGAGATTAGGATGATTTGTACCTTTATTTGTAATTAGTTAGCTCAGTTAACTAAGTTAAGTCCAGTTAAATTAGTTCCAATAGTTTGTAGAACTGATTGTGAGTTCAGTTAGTTAATGCATGCATGCATGTAACTGTTGCACTTCAGATAACTGAATATTCTCTCATAAATAACTCATGCATGTTAGTTCAATGAGAGACCCAGTTGAGATAGGAGGAAGGGACATTTTACTATTAGTTGGAGGATTTTTCCTATATAGGAAACTCATCCATGTAGAAGGAATTATCTCCTTTAGGATTGTGCAGTTACTTCTAAGTTTATTGAGCAGTGTGAGAAGTAAATTCACACAAGTGGCAAAGTTGGACCCCAGGAGAAATTGCACAAGGAAATAGGAGGCTTGGAGGGCAGAGAAGAAGGTTTGTGAGAATAGTTTGACTATCTATGAGTAGCAGAGGGATTGTACTAAGAGCTGGGTAGCTTTTGAGCTAAAGCCTTGTGTAATGCTGAGATATTTTCACTTGTATGATAACAGAAAGATCAGGGTTTTTAGCTGAGGCTTTCCCTAAAGTATTATTCTGTGTTTCATGTGTATGATTTCTTCTTCTTTGTTATATGTGTTCTGATTGATCTAGCTCAATTTGATTAAGCTTCCACAAGTTTGTTTTAGAAGTAGATCTTGTATTTTGCTTTAGCATATTGCAGTATCAGGTGATCTACAGTGAGAATTTCTATAGGACACATATGATAACACTTCACTTCATTTAAGGGGTTCAACTGCATCACTGTATCTAGAAATATTTGGCTCCATTGTTGCACACTTTCCTTTTGGTTTACTTTGGGCTGGCGAAAGAGGTGGAAGGGCATTGTTCAACGTGGACTTTGCAACCCTCGCCCATGTAATGCAAACATTAGATGCTTGGGTTCTAGTCATTGTTATTTTGTAAAGTTGTGAGCAACACAACTTTACACCTTTGAATTTGTGTAAAGCGAGCAACAATATTTAGAGATCCAACTGCAGAAGTTTACCAGTTCTTGTAGCCCACCCAAAGGATCACCATGGCTAATCAAATTGTTCCAACTAATGTCAATAGGAACAACGAACTGCGAGAAAGAGTCACCAGTGTTTGTTGTACATATAGAGGAGCTCCTTGAGAATATTTGATCTCAGGTTGGAATCTTTAGAACACTCCCTGCTTTCCTCTGCGCCTTAATACGAAGAAAAAACCACCTGGAAATCTCCATTTCCTCACTAAACACCACTCGCCCGCTCATTTTCAAATTTCAAACTGTGTCATGAAACTTTAAAATATACATAACTAGTTGGTATATTTTATGGCATATTCTAGTGTTATTCCATATTTAGTTTGTAAAATATTAAATGTATAACTCAATAAAACATTGAATTAGCTTTTTCAACTAGAATGCTCGAATGTTAAAGTGCATAGTGAATTAAAGTATGTACTTATCAAAATTTCTTCTAACCTAAAATAATGGTTGAGCCATATGCTTTGTTCCTAATCGAGGGTTGGTTTCAAAAAATAAATGGATATTTCTTTGATAGAATAGTCACATCTTTTTCTTCTGTACAAGGGTAAGACTAAACAAACTAAAATAACAAGGAAGAGGCATATGAAGCACACGATAATTGATTTGAGTGATTCAAATGTGTTCATTGTGTTATTTAATTCTACACTTTTTAACTACTATTTTGACTCTATTTTTTGGAAATTTAATGTTGAATGTTCACCTTTCGTATATGTGTGTAATCAATCTAATATATTTCACTCAACTTAGCTTGTTGTAAATAATTCTATAAACTAGCAATTGCACCAAGAGGTGCAAAGGAACGTCGATAGGAAGAGTGGGGAATAATTTTGTGATATCTATGTTATAATTTAGATACAAATGTTGCTAAAAAAGGATGGCAAGTGCCTTTTTAGTGATCTTAGATTGAATGAAACTACATTTGTCATCAAAATATTCATACTTCTTTTCAAAAGAGAATCACATCTTTTCTTTTTTCATATCCTATTTGTAAGTGTTACATTGGGGGCACCAAGTTCAATCCATTTTGGTGAGTTATCCCTTAGAAGTGGTGTGGGGTTGACAAGAGGAAACATGTTTATTTTGAACAAAATGATTGGTCTTAGGAAGCTTAGCTTCTATTTTAGAGACAAGCATGAAGGTATACTATAAAATAGTAGAAAATAGTTTTAGTTCCCTCCCTAATATGTGAAAATAACACATAAATAATTCTAACTTGAAGAGTTTCTTTGAATTCTCTTACCTCAAGTTTCTATGAAGAGGAAATATCAAGGCAAGTGAGGGAACCCAAACATAATGTTGGGTGTGGAGCATGATTATTTAGAGGTCTTTGTTTCAACTGGATGTATACCCTAGGAAGTTTGTACACCCCTCCACATGGCGGGGTACGGGGGGAATTTGTCCCCCCTGTGGGGGTCCCAGGGGGCTAATCCCCCCCCGGCTAGGGGGTCCGCGGGCCAGCAGTCCCTTGGAGGGGGTTTCGGGGTCAGCGCCACCGAAGCTAAAAACAGATGTAAAATTTCCTTGTAAAAGTATAATAATTTCTAGTCAAACTCGAATGTTCATTAGGCAGATGATCTGACGTTAAAACTTATGTTTAGTTTAGGGTTTTTTGCCCTAGAAGGCAACCCTCTCTTTGTATGAGGGCATTGTATTGAGGCTATGTAATAGATGTGTATTCTTTGAGCGAGAAACAGAGAGGTGAGATTGTGAGAGAAAATAGAGGATATTACAGTGGATCTACTGTAGGTTGTGCCTCTTCATTTTGCTGGATAATAGAAAGGAAGGATTGGCTGTTCGAGGTGGACGTAGCCCAAACTGTGTGAACCACATATATCTGTGTCTCTCTGGTTTTATGCGTTTTCTATGTTTATATTTATGAAATATTCTATGTGTTCCATTTCTCTATAATATATAATTTTATAACAACTGGTATCAGATCCGAAGGTCTATTTGGCTGATAAACTCACATGAAAGAATGGTTCCTCATTTGAGTGGGAGCAATGGCGGAATATGGTAAGTTTAGGGTCGAGAAATTTAACGGCCAAAACTTATCGTTGTGGAAGATGCAGATGGAATATTATCTGTATCAGAAAGATCTGTACCTACCATTGGGCGGAAAAACAAAGATGCCGACGGGTATGACAGATGAAGAATAGAACCTTCTTGATAGAAAGGCACTCAGAACAGTATGGTTGTGCCCCACAGTGTTGGTCAACTTCAACATTTCAAAGGAAACAACGACAAAGGGATTGATTAAGGCGTTGGTGAAACTATATGAAAAACCCTCAGCCTCAAACAAGGTATTTATTATGAAGCGGTTATTTAATATGAAGATGTCGGAAGGTGGATCTGTTGTAGATCATTTAAATGATTTTAATACTGTTAGAAGTCAGTTAAGTTCTGTAGGGGTAAACTTTGATGATGAAGTTAGAGCTTTGTTATTCTTGTGCTCATTGCCAGAAAGTTGGAATGGTTTAGTAATGGCCATTAGTAACTCTGTTTCTGGATCTAGTACTTTAAAGTTTGATGATGTTGTTGGTGCTATCCTTAGCAAGGAAATGCGATGGAAAATCTCTGGTGAGACATCGGGTAATTCTTTGAGTGCAGAGTCTAAGGGAAGAAAAATGGAAAGAGGAAAGAGATCAGGATATCGCAGTAAATCAAGGAAAGGCAGATCCAAGTCCAGATCGGGGATAGTGTGTTGGAAATGCGGAAAGAAAGGACACCTAAAGAAAGATTGTAGATCTCGGAAGGGAAAAGAAGGAGATTCACAGCAAGAAAACAATCATGAAGCAAATGTGACAGGTGAGGTGTTACAAGATGCTTTGATTCTTTCTTTCGAAAATATTACTGATTCCTGGGTGGTAGATTTAGGGGCCTCATTCCATGCCACACCTAATAAGAAATATTTTCATGACTATGTTCAGGGAGATTTTGGACAAGTCTGTTTGGGTGATGATAAACCCTATAAAATTGTTGGAATGGGTAAGGTTCTTGTAAAATAGCAGAATGGAAACCAATGGCTACTAAAGGAGGTATGGCATGTTCCATATTTGAAGAAAAATCTGATTCAACAGGGTAGTTAGGCGGTGAATGTTGTGTGACAACTTTCACAGATAAAGCTTGGAAGGTCACCAAAGGAGCCCTGGTAATAGAAAAAGGAAAAAAGGTTGGTATATTGTATTTATGCAATGGTATTTCTAACTTTGTTAATGCTTTAGCTTCCAAAGGAGCAGATGTAGCAATATGACATCATAGGCTCGGACACATGAGTGAAGAGGGGATGAAGATTCTTCACTCAAGGAATTTGTTGTCGGGTTTGAAGAATGTTGATCTGGACTTCTGTGAGAATTGCATTTGTGGAAAACAGAAGAGAGTCAGATTTCTCAGAGTTGGGAAAGAAAAGAAGAGCGAAAAATTAGAGCTTGTGCATACATATGCATGGCTACCTGCTTAGGTACCATCTCTTGGTGGCTCTCGTTATTATGTTACTTTTATTGATGATGCAACTAGAAAAACATGGATTTATTGTATTAAGAATAAATCTGATGTATTTGATACTTTCAAGAAATGGAAAGATTTGGTTGAAATGGAGACAGGAAAGAAATTGAAGTGTCTCAAATCAGACAATGGAGGTGAATATTGTAGCAAAGAGTTTTATAGGTATTGTTCAGAGCATGAAATTCACAGAGAGAAGACAGTTCCAAGAACACCACAAGAAAATGATGTGTCAGAAAGGATGAACAGAACAATCATGGAGTGTGTGAGGTGCATGAGATTGCATGCATGATTGCCTTTACAATTTTGGGCAGATGTTGTAGATACTGCTATTTATCTAATAAACAGAGGGCCTTCAAGTTCCTTGGATGGTGGTGTTCCAGAGGAATCATGGACAGTAAAAAGGTAAACTACTCTTTTTTAAAGCCTTTTGGTTGTGAGGCCTTTGTCCATATTAATAAAGAAAATAGAACAAAGCTTGAGGAATGTCAAAGAAATGTATCTTTATTGGATATGGTGTTAATGATTTTGGTTATCACTTATATGATTATGAAAATCATAAAATGATTAGGAGCAGAGATGTAATATTCAATGAAAAGGTCTTGTATAAGAATCAATTGCAGGAAAAGAAACAGGAAAAAGAAAACAAGGAATACGCAGTTCTTGATGAAATCACTGAAAAAGTAAAGGTGTCTGAAAATAATAATAATCAACAACCACAACAACAACAACCACCACAACGGCAACAAGTGCCCCAAACAACTGAAAGTGGTGTTAGAAGATCTACCAAGATAAGTATACCCCCTGAATGATACTCTCCTTAAGTATAGGACTTAAATTCTCTTAAGAAACAAGAATCCCCTAATTGACAAGTCAATCTAGAAAGTCTTCTTGCCCAAATAATAAAGGCCACTATATTTTCTTTATTAACCATGATGCTTATTGTTGGAGTGACAATATCAAGACATTATGTCATTCCCTCCACTAAACGACTGAATGAGCTTTGCAGGGAGAGAAAGGTCATATATAAAATTCACATTAAGCAATTTCTCCCCATAAAGGAGGGTAATGCCTCCTAACATTTGTTATAAATAAGAATCTTAAAGGAGAAATAATAATGCATCACTACAACACCACATAAATATGGGGTAAATGGTATGGATCCTTCATGACTTTGCATGTGGGGTTTGGTCTAGGGTTTGTACTGGTTCTGTACACTGATTCAACCCCTTTTATGGTAGATAAACTGTAAGATAATTTGCAATGTCAACCAAATTCGAGTCCCAGAGTAACTGGATAAAGTGGTTGAGCTTTTATATGAAAAGGCCATGGATCTTGGCCAGTCTTCAAGGTGGGGTTATTCAGTTATTCCATTATCATATGGGAACATTGATAGATTTGATGAGTATAATGGGCTGGTTAGAGGAGTACATTTTCACAAGGCTCAACCATGTTTATGTCTAGAGGTAAGCCAACTGGCTTGGATATTTATTGCATGTTTTGTGGTCCATGTGAACCTCTTTTTTATGTATTTCAAAGATTGATTAGCACCTTGAAGCTGATCACTAAGGTTTAGTTTTCAGTAGTTACATCAATTGGACGATTGATATGGGTTTCAATGGATACATTTTTATATCCTGGAATGGTGGGTCTCTAACACCTTAGTGACATGGAGAGGGTCTTGAACACATTGGTGTTATGTGATTCCCTCATGTATTTTGAAATTTTTTTCATGGATCAACTAAGAGATTACCTTTACTTGCTCTGTATTGTCAATTTTTTGGAAATTACACACGTCTAGTGGCAGGTTTTTTAGTAATGTCAATTGGGTCTAGCTTGGGTGGTTGGGAAGAAAATGTTATCTTTCCCTTTTTGTGAGTCGATTGTTGTTTGGATCTCTTCTTCATGAGCTATGAGGAATATCTTAGTCTCACCACTGGATGGAGGGTGGGCTGAGAAATTACATGCAAGGAAAACAAAGGTCACAAGGTAATAAAACTAGTATACATAGTTTAAAACATTATGAATGGGTGGGGATTGGGCCAGATGACAAGTCCTTAGTGATTTTGGTGGGCTTAGTTATGCCTCTCATAATGAAGCCACTTATCCAAAGGAGAGTTGCAAGAAAACTTCCCACCCTCTCCCATTCAAGGAACAAAGTTGTTTTAGAATTGGTATGTTTAGCGAATCTTCCCAGCCCTGTAGCTTCTTATGTATACATTGTGTGTGTATATTTAGGCCATGTAAAGAGTAGTGTCTTCGATTTTAAATGATCAAACATAACAATAAAAAATACAATTATGAAAATTTGTTACAACCCCAATTTACTTGTCAATGTTACAGGGAATGTATTTAAGATCAATATATGGAACTACAATATGCTTTGTTGCCTATATCCGAAGAGTTAAGTTCCATAATGAGTATCCTTGGATTGGCATTGCAAGTGATGAAAAAATAATAAAGATATGGAACTGACAATCTTGAACTTGTATCTGACCTTACTAGTGACATTTCTTGTGTAGTGAGTCTTTCTCTTCATCCTAAGGAAGATTTGGTCATTTGAAGACCCTTGGATCAAACTGATTGTGTATGGGATATTTGTGCTCCGAGGAGGAAAATTGTCTGTTGATGATATTAAAGTTGGCACAAATGAACACATATATTTTTGGAGAGGGTAATGTTGTTGTCAAATATGTTTTGGAATGTCATGACCATGGAGTGAACTGGGCTATTGATTTTCATCCCAGCTTGCCATTGATTATTTCAGGAGTAGATGGTCACCAAGCAAATTTAACGGCATGTAGATTCAATTGCTTGGTGAAGTTATGTCTATTTCATTAGTTATATACTAACTTTTTTTGTGTTACTCCTCTTTCTTTAGTAACATCTTAGTTTGTATGTAATTCATTTGTGAAAAGTTAGTTTTTTTTGTTCTTGGATACCAAGTCTTGGCAAGTTGGATAATCTAAGAGGGCATGTAAAAAGTTTGTAGATAATTCATTTGTGAAAATTTAGTTTGGTTCTCAGAGATCAAGGCCTGGGAAGTTGAATACTCTAGGAGGGAAAGTGAAAAAATTTGTATATAATTCATTTGTGAAAATTTAGTATGTTTTGTTCTTAGGTACCAAGCTTGGGAAGTTGGATATTTTTACTTTTAAGAGGGCATGTGAAATATATGTCTCGTGTGATGTTGCATCCACGTCATGACATTATTGTTAAAATTTAGAAGATAAAAGTATCTGAGTTTGAGATGTATCCAAGTAGTGTAGAGGTGTCCAAACATTTTGTAGAGACCATGATTACTTCTGAATCCTTGCATCACATCTTCATATGAATCTTCTTACCACTGGGCATGACCATAGGATGTTTGTTTTCAAGTTAGAAAGAGAAATATCTTCTTTTGTTATTTATGAGGGTAGCCTATACTGCAACAATGACCATTTTATGTTGGCTCATTAATTTGCAACTCAAAAAGACTCTCAACTTATACAAATAAGAGGGGTTGGATCCATGAATTGGATCAAGGATGATGACCATCGTTGTTTAGTCCCATGGAGAATTTTGTCCTGATACGTTTGGATGTTGATGGTGGGTGATATGAACTTATTCTTGGGCCAGAGGGTAGTTTTGGGACTCGGGAGAAGTGATGTAATGCAGGAAGAAAAGACAACGACTTGGAGGACCAACTGTCATTTCTACTTACAATCAATCGACAGTCACTGACATGAGTCATAACCAAGTGATAAAAAATCACCAAAATAAGGTCTTTAAGAAGTCTAGTTGTCGAGTAGCTATTGATGCAATTTTATGTGCAAGAACATAAAACAATCTTCTTGGGCCAAAAGATAGTGTTGGGATAGAAGAGTGATACAATGCAGGAAGAAAAGACAGTGACCTTGGTTTGTGATAGAGGATTGTACTTGGGGACCTCCATATTCCATTTGTTAAATACATTTAGTCAAATGACATGGAAAATGTAGCCTTGTTGAGCAAGCATGCAATCATCATTGGAAACAAGAAGCTTGTACAATGTTCTTTGCATAAGATTATTTGTGTTAAAACTTAAGAGTGGTGCTTCAAGTGACAATTGTGCTTTGTTGTCTTCCAAATAGAGATGGTGGCTTTGTTGGAACACTTGATGTTTCAGCATGTATGATGAAGGTGTCTGGGAATTTTTTCAATTGCCTGGATGAGTTTGAAAGAACTATGTTATACAAATTGATGCATGAGTATATGTACAAGCTAGCACTGATAAAAAAGAAGTATGACAATGTTATGACCATGATTAGGAACTAATTTGTGGAAAGGCAATGATTTCTTAGATGCATCTGAAGGGCTTCCCAGAAGTAGATCTTCACTTTTTCAAAGACAAGAAGGCATGATTTAACTTAGCAGTGTAGAGTGAAATTATTCAAATTGATGTTGCTTCTGCAAAATAGAGAGATGTTAAGGTCATTGGTATACACTTGGAACTAAGGCCCTTTGGTGAGGAAATATTGGCATTGTTGAATATGCTTACTAGAGATTAAAGAATTTTTAAAGGCTTTCATTTTGTATCTTGTCATGGACAATATTGATAAGTTTTTGAAGACGTTAGGGATTTCATAAATATAAAATGATGTTATGGGTCAGTTTCACAATGCCCATATGTGAGTGCAACAATTCATTGGCTTACAGAAATTGCCAATATGCTTGTGCTTAATAGTTAGGTGAAAATCTTCCCACTTTTGCATCTGGAAAGAAATCATCACTTATTGTGCCTCCTCCATCAATTTGCTTGAATGGTGAATGCCTGTTATTGAGGGTTACGAAAGGCCTTTTTTAGGGTGGGTTGGATAATGCAGGGGTTTTAGTCCATGAAGAAGAGGATGAAGGAGCTGTAGCTAATAGTGTTAAGCCTTTGACACTTTTTGTGGGTTGGATAATGAAGGGGTTGCAATCCACGAAGAAGAGGATGAAGGAGTTGCAACCAATAGGGGTTAAGAACTTGACACTTTTGGAGTTGAAAAACAAAATGGCGAGGTTGTAGTGATCGATGATAGAGAAGTGAGAGGAGACAATGGCGGTGAGGTAGGATGGGATGTAGAAGATTTGAATATATCTACAAATGTCTAAGTAGCAAATTTTGCAGGTACAATTCATATTGTCATTAGTTACACCATCACCACATATGCCAGTAGTTAAAATCTGGATATAGAAAATATTCTCTTGCAGATGAGAATGCAGCTACTAGTAACATTAATATGGCGATGCAGCTCTCAAGTCAACAACATGGTATTAAGAATTTCACTCCATTAAAATTTAAAACCTTTTTTTTTGTATCTTTACATGAGCAACCATACATACCTTCCTCCATTTTTTTCTGCATTGTGGTATTCTTAGCAATAGAGGGATGTTGGAGTGAGATTTCTAGCTTAAATGTCAAAGGTCCATGAGCTTTGGTATTTAAGATTTTTCTATTATATGAGAAAATTAGACTACCTTACAAAGCCTCAACAGATGGGAAGTTTAGTGAAGCATTAAGGTTATTTCTTACTATCTTGCATACAATTCCAATTATTGATATAGATTCTATTTAGGAGGTTGAGAAGCTAATGAAATTGATTGAATTTCTAAAGAATGTGTTTTGGGTCTTCAAATGGAGGTCAAGAGGAATTTAAGAATCATACTGTCAAACAGCAAGAGCTTGTAGCCTCTTTTACTCATTGCAACATTCAAAAAGTCCATTTGAGGTTGCCTTTGCCAAACACCATATGTGTTTGCTAGGGAAATTCAGTACAACTGCTAACTTGGCTTGATAACTGCTGGAAATTAGCCTGCTACAAACCATGCAACAAAGGCCTAACAAGTTTTGTAGGCATGTGGGAGGCAGGTGCATGATGCTAAAAACATTGAATTATGACTTCAGAAATCCTTTTGTTGTTTTTGGAGAAACTTTTACACCTATATACTGTGGTCAAAAGTATGTGTCCTATCCATATTGTACACCACACTTTATTCCAATCATAAAGGGAAATCTATGTGATGTGAGCTTTTGGTTTTGTTCTCGGTCTTCAGATGCAGTTCAAGGGAAAGGAAGTTAAGGATGATATTGTTCAACAGAAAGAGCTTGCAGTTTATTTCAGTCATAGCAACCTTCAAAAATTCCATTTGAGGTTGGATTTTTTGAATACCACAGGTGTTAGTTATAGGGGAAGTAGCTTCAGTACCACAACTAACTTTGCTTGATGACTATTGGAAAGTGAACCCCTCCAAACCATTCAACAAAGGTACAACAAGTTCTGTAGGCATGCGAGCAGTAGCTCCAGGATGCCAAAAAACTGAATTATGATGTTGACTTCAGAAAGCCTTTTATTGGTGGTGCAACAACTTTTACACCTATGTACAACGACCAGTCAGAAGGATGTGTCCTATCCATATTGTACAACATGCTTTGTTGCAGTCATACAAGAAAATCTCTGCCCTATATGTAAGCTTCCCATTATGGGTTTGAATGCTTCTCGGTGCTGAATATGCATCTTTATTTCAAGAAATTTCATTACCCATGCATATTTCCATATCAATATTGCACTCTCTACCTTTGAGAACCACGTTGAGAGATATGGCAGGACAATCACTAACAAGTCTTGGACAAGCTTGAGGGTCTTTTGAAGAGACCGAGGTTGTTTAGCGATAATTGAAATGACATTGGAAGTACAAATTTGCATGTTTTTTAATTCTTTACAATTTGAAATTTCAATCTATATTTTTGCTTCGCTTTCTTAGTCTCAGACAATGAAAAGTCCAAGTAATTTAGCTTTAGGTCTACAGAATTTTTTATAGACCCCCCTGGGTGTTTATCCTATATTTATTATGCAAGTGTTCTAGTGGTTTATCTTAGTAGAAATAGGCACTAGGGTCTTATTATTCAACATTAGAAAGCAATGTAATTGTTTGAATTCTTTTTCATATGTAGGCCACGTCTGAATCGGAACTGGTCAAATCGCCCCATTGGACTGGGCATTGTATTGAACCAGTCTGCTGACCAGATTGTTACCTAACCAGTACAAACTAGCCCTAATTGGCTGGACAAGAGACTTAAATTTTTATGAAATTTCTGAATGAATTTTCTTTTACATGCACAACAGATTTAGGTTTATTCTTTTGATGATGAATATAGATGCAGAGTAAATAGTTGTGAATTTTCTTAATGCCTAGAAATAACAATGCTCACTTAATTATGACTCGAAATTTATAAATCTGAAGTTGTTATGTGTTTGAATGAAAACTATTATACAAAATGCTTATAATAATTGGTTTGCATCTACATAACAACATTCATGTCTATACTTATATGTTGGTCTTAGGGCTTTATATTTGGGTTGTTGTCTTTTTTTACACAGGTATTCTAATTTCATAACATAACCATCTTTTTTACACCCGAAAGGCTTGGAAATTCTATGGCTAAGATATTTGTGCTACATGTGCTTGAAAAGATGTCATTTATTTGCTAAAACCAAGGCACCTTCTAATGCAATTGACTCATAGAAGGAAGGAAATTTATGACAAAATTTAGATTTTTATTATTTGATTATTTACTTGTCTATATGCTGAAAATTTAGTAGTGGGTATATTGTATTCACGTTGCCAGGGAAACTTACACTATGTGGCTTCATTCCTAATCTCAAACTAAACCTTGCAGCCAAATACTGCTTCATCACAGGAACAAATTATAAGGCCATTAGGACTTCAACATCCATGACTTTATGGTCTTATTTTTTCTTTGGAGGCAAGGCCATTTTCTATTGAAAACTCAATGCATGTTATATTAGGATCCAAGGGACCAAAATTGGAATAAAAAGAAAAAGCACTACTTTCTACACATGTTTTTATTACCAAACTAGGTGCACCAACCTTTTTTTAAATCATGAACCCTAGCAATAAAACTGTAGAATTTCATAGTAAGCCTCTAAGTCTTCTCTAGATGATATCAAAGGAAGAGATTGTTGCAGTAGCAAAAGGAGAGATGACCATGGCGGGGAAGCAGAGGGTTTCAAGAAACAAAGTACTAATAAGGGGAGTAGGTCATTTTTCCAGATCGAAAATGTATCACAAAAGGGATATTTGGGCCCTCAAGGAAAAGAATGGTGGAAATTTTTCCCAGCATTCCAAACAATCGAAAATGTATCACAAAAGAGGTATTTGGGCCCTCAAGGAAAAGAACAGGGAAATTTTTCCCAGCATGCCAAACAACCGGAGGTGCCCAAATCTGATTAAAGCCCTCCTAAATTCTATCCTGCAGAAGACGTGCTTGATTAGACCCACTTGCTTTTCACACAGTAAATCAATAGTTTGTTGAGGACCAATACACCCAAAAATTGAGATTGCTAAACCTATCAGTCACAATTTTGAAAACGAGTAATGGGAAGTTGGGAATCCAAGGCTTATGATGAAAAAATTTGAACCTTACGCTTGGCTCTTGCGTCCGAGCTCTGCAATAGTGAAGACAAAGGTAATCAATGGGAAGAAGAGGAACTTAGGTCTTTCAATGTTGTACAATGCTTACACATTCACACTTCATTAGGTAAAATATGTAAACATGATAGAGATGTAAACTCTGGCATGCATTAAAAAAGAGCCGGAAAATTCAAAAAAGAGTGGAACCCTGTTGCACAGATGACAGCTTCAACATTTCCCATTGCTTCACTCAGTTAAGAAGCACCATGTTATTGGCACTGTCCACATCGTAGACACCTGCCTTGATATTGAATCCTTTGGATAAGAGTTAGGTTACAATCTATTTTTCATTATTTTATATGGCACGTGCAACGGATACCCTACGCCCAATGCAATAATTCAATGTTGGATGTATGGTATGGTGTACGGTGATAGATTGATCAACGGGAAGGAGAAGGGTACAACTTGCCAGAGAGGAGTAGAAGGTGTGAAAATAGGGCAAAGGATGCCATAAAGAGCTACAAAAACATGCAGGTAGGAGAAAACGTGCCAAAAGAAATTTGGACAAATGGAAAATTTCCATTGGTTAGAGGGACAAACACATGGCAAGATTTTATTGGTTAGAAGGGCGAAATTTAAGCTTTCCCATTGGCCGGGGTGAACAATGTTTTCCCACCCCAAGCCAGCAAAGAGAAAGCATATCGGTGTAATTATGTAAGAACAAAGTTATTTTCAAAATTAGTAAATTTAGATGTAAGTTAAATTGTATGGGTTTTATTTTTTGATGGCTCTAATCCGAGTTCATGTGCAAGGTCTTGATGCACTCTTAGAGATCTTAAAGGATACAAATAATTGATCCCTTTTCGCTTGGATTTCCCATGCACAAATAATGTCACTAAGTATGAGGATTTGATAGAATGTCTTAAAAAAGTGATAGATTTGGATGTTAAATAGCTCCAACTGATAACGATTTACAAATAGTTATCAAACTTTTAGGAAATTCAATTCATTTTATTTTAATCACCTTAAGAATTATAGAGATGAGGCCTGGTTTATTATTTTTAATTTTGATACATTCAATATTAATTATGTACATTGAAGTCAAACTGCAAATGAAAATTTACTTTCAAGCACAACTCCTATATTGTTTCTGGGAAAACTAATGTCTTTTCGATCTGCTAGTCCCACTAAAATTGGTAGTTATCTTAGAAACAAATAGTCAAATAAATTTGTGATTTTCTCTATGTATGATAGGTAAGAGAGAAGCAAAGGTCCAACCTGGATCTTCCGCTTGACTCCTTGATTGATTTCTTTCCCCCTTGATAGAGATTGCAACTCCTCTCCTACTTGTCCCGCTTAGAGAATACCAGTAGAAACAAAGTAAAAGAGCACCATCAAAGAATCTTGATCTATTATATCATAAACAATGCAGAATCAGAAATGCATTGAACATACAATGGCATTTACAAATAACAAAATTCACAAGTACACGATTGTATGGAGGAAAACTCAAAGAACTTTATTAAAATAGAAGGGAGAATTACAACCTAGTTGTGTGATCTAGCATCATCCTCCCAACATCAAAGCCCTCTTCACCTCATGAAAAGCAACATCACCCAACAATACAATGCTTTTTCTCAAAGACAAACTATCAACACTTCCTTACAAATTACAAAATTTCATCCTACAGATCTCTCAGATGAGGATCCATTTATAGATGTTTGCAAAGGTGTGAGTCATCTCTGTGTTTTTGATTAGTGTCATTCCACTTGTAGTTCTTAGATCCACTTGGAGATTTCGTGGATCTCTTACTCATCCCTGGGTGAATTTAGAGAGGCAAGTGTCATAGGAGAAGTTTCTAGAAGATTCCATGAGCATCCACTTAGCAAACTATCTCAGAAATTTGTCCATTCTCGCTCATCACACCCCATAGAAGGCTTCTTTAGTATGCATCGCACCTAGCTAGTGTAGGAGTCAGTATGCATTGCACCTTGACCATGGAGCAGTAAGTATGGTTCTGTTTTGGCCAATTATAAGTGGTTTTTCAGGTGGAACTTCTGGGGAATGATGTAATCAGTTGACTATGATCCTTTAGGGTAGGAAACAACACTTTTATGGGTTAAAGAGCCCTTGGTTTATCGACATATAAGATTGGGGTTGCAGTTCCCAAATATGTCTATAACAGTTGTCCCCTAAAGCATGAAGTCGTAAATCTTTTGATGTTGGGTGAAATTCTTTATCAAGAGGATTTGATGTATTCGAACTAGAAGGTGACCTATATAAAATACAATACAATACATCATCATCATATTACTTTCATGATCTAGCTGAGGCATGCATTCCCATGCTCAGGTTTATAAATTCATTTTCATGTACATAGGATAGATAATCGTCTGCAGTTGCAGACTGGTGATTCTTTATATGTAGAGTCATCGTCCTTTAGCTTGAATGATCATCTGTACAACTTTTGTGTACATTTGATGTCTTTATATTTCTAAATATATCGAAGCCCAGATGGATGAAACTAGATCTAGCGTCTTCAAACTCATTCAATCTTTTCCCGATGTACAAGTCGATCCATGTGAAAAGATGTTCTAAAGTTGAACATGGAAGGACATCGCCTGATTACTAGCCAATAATGTAAGTTGTTAACAGGTGCGAGAGGAATCACTGATAATGATAATGATCCTCAAGGTACTACAGTACAATTCACGTGGTGTGAATATATGATCTGATGTCGAACGCCACGCAAAATATTTCACTCAAAGACCATTGATGTAAACTTGTCACTGCAAGTGAGAAACTTGCCATTGAGGCATGCAAGCTTCAAAGTACTGAAAGGGTCGTTTCTATTTCAACTTCTTGGATAATGAGTTGATGTCGATAAGAAGTGGCCTATCGTAGGAGGGCCTTAATATATCCCACATATACGATACGAAATGTAGCAAATGATTTTCTGGAGGTGAAAACAATCTGATGATACAGGGTTCGGGAATGACAGTCATGAGAAATGGAGGGTGAAAGTTTTGTAGTGGATGAGGCATTAGCTAGATGGTGAATTATATGAATGAATTCTCTTGAACATATCAGCAACACTGAGATGGATTGCTGGTGCTAATCCCAAAAATGGATGGTATGGCTGACCAATGGTGAAATGACCGGTGAACGGAATAACCCAACCCGAATCAATCAGGTGATGGAGTGAAAGTGTCATGTTCAAGAGCGACTTGCTACCAATAAAGTTCTCCAAGTTTTCTTCCCTTTTTCCCCAGTCATTGCTAACTAGTACCTCTTTATTTTTGTCAAGTTTAAGGAGGATAACATATGCTTGTCCTATAATTTGACCTTCAGGCAAACCTGTCACTACGTTTTAGCGAGCCTAGAGATAGTGAAGCTCGTTCTTGTTTGGGTGGACACGTTTGTCGCTATTGTTTTAAAAAGTTTAATGACAAGGATAACTCATTCCTTTTCATGTTTAGAGATTTTGAAAAGGGATGAAAAGGAATCTCTAGCGGTCCTTTTTCATAGCATAATACCTTAATTCTAAAAAAGTAAAAATAATACGAAAGGGATGACTTTTTGATCGCTTTAGTGAGCCGAAAAAGACAAGCGCTTGATCTTTTTGTATGATAATCCCTCAGGTCTAAAAAGATTAAAATGTACAGGAGGGATGGCACTTCCCCTTACCTTAATGAGCTGGAAAGGCCAATAGCTTGGCAATCTTTTCATTTTTAACGAGTCTAAAAAGAGCTTAAAGGAGACTCATTTTTGAGGAATGAGTGGAATTTTAGGGTAGCAACTAGTTCCAGGTAAGCTTGGAACTTCTCAAAACATGGTGATGTGAAGAGGGTGGCTAAAAAAACAAATCATCGTAGCTGTTCCTCAAAAAGGGTAAACAATCAAGTGGAAGCATTTGATCAGCCAAAAGGATGGAGGTGATGGCAGAACACAACCAAGGCTCAAAAGGCTAATAGCATGGCAATCACAGAGGTCATTTAGTGACGGTGGGTTTACTTTTTAATGAGCTTGAACCTTGCGTTAACATATGCTTAGTAGCAGGTTTATTTTTTCATGAGCTTGAACCTAGCGAAAACATTGCTCATCAGTAGGTTTATTTTTTAATGAGCTTGAACCTCGTGGAAACATTTCTCATCAGCCTAGTCAAAGATGTCCCTTATTGGTAGGTTCATTTTTGGTGAGCTTGAACTCTATGATAACATATTCTCATTGCATTTTTATGTAGGCTAGAAACGACCAAACTACAAAGCTAAAAACACTAAAAGTTAAGGAACTACTAAGGTTAGGTAGGATGGTTTTATCTTCTGTCTAGACAAAACATTTCCTTTGCCTCGTCTGTGGTGTAGAAAAGGGTGAATGGTGGGTCAGACCAATCACCTAATTTGAGAAATTGAAAAACTAAAAAGTTAAAAAATCTAAAAAGCTAAAAAATGAAATTGGTCGCTTTTTTCTTGCATAAAAAGGTTTGCATGCCCCCAGGCATCGAGAAAAGGAGAGTTTCCAATAACCATGTGGAAATCACTGTGGTTAAGAAAGATGGTGTTATTCAATGATTAGATAAAAAAGACTTACTCCTTGCCTTTGTCCGTAGCACAGACAAAAGTGAATGGTGTGGGTCGGCACTTCCAATCACATAACCTACAAGGAAACTTATCTTTTAGGCTGGGTTCATCCACCGAATGGATAAGGGTGCATGCCCCCTAATCTTCGTTACATTCACTGGACTACTCGCAGTAATTAGGTGGATGAAATGAAGGTTGAAGAAACATCCTTGATGTAAAGAGGCCATTTAGTGGTGCTGTTTGACTTTGAGTTGTGTTTGAACTGGGGAACTAGTCAATAAGATGAACAATTTTGCCTTCATGCGGGAAACACATCACTCGAAAGAGTGTGGAAACAATGGCTTCCATGCTGTAAACATAGTCACGTCCAAGGAGCAGATTGTAATCTAACGGTCCTTGGACTACCATCACATCCAAGTGAATGGTTTTCCTTCTTAAAGTTATGTGTAACTTAGGAAGGATCCCTAACAGTTGACTGGTTCCCTTTGTTAAAGCCTCACAAATTCTGTGTAACAGGTGTAAGCGATGGCGAACCAAGTGCTTTTCAAGTAGTTGAGGAAAGGATACTCACTGAAGCCCCTTCATCTATGATAGTCCCAAACACGACCATTTTGTACACTTTTACTATGATCCGAAATGGTACATTAGAAGGAAGGAAGGATCTTGCTAATCGATTCCAATCCAAGGAAGCGACTAGACTGCTTGGAGGGGGTACCAGATAAATAGTTGGATGAACCCCTTAAACTGGGGAATTTTCCTCCTATTGTAAAGGAACAGGTGGATTTCCCCCAAGTTCATCAGACTCTGTATTAACAAAAAGAATTTGAAAAGTATCGTTCTCATTTTCTTTGGAAATTGTATCATCTGAAGGTGGACCTTCTGAAGGCAAGACTGGCTTGACTGCCATATCGACCTACTAACTTTGGTCCAGTATGGACTCAGAAGGTTCACTCTCAATGATAGGTGTTTCGACCGAAGATTTAGTTACATCAGTGGGATTTTCAACTAGCTAAGGACTTGGTGAGAGTTTCTTGTATCTAGGTGGAAGTTGTTGCGGCGAAGTAGGACGGTTATGCAAGATTCTCTTGGCCTCATCTAGAAAAGGAAAATGGGGAAGGAAATGGTCTCCTTCACATAATTGACGTGGAATTCTGACCTTTCCTTTCTATCCAGGATTTTCATTTTCACTAGTTGAAGGTGTGCTGTCAACATGATCGCTAGAGGTTGATGACACCTATCTATCCAAACACTCGCTGAGTGTTGATTTGGGTTTGCCACCCAGGCTTAGAAAATTGATTGCTACAAATATTCTATTGGTCTTGGGGGAAACACCTGGCGATGATCCACATTTTCAAAATGGTCGGAGTTATTATTAATTTTGGATGATGTAAAAGATATCATATGACAGGTTTCCACTATGGCCACTTCTTCCAGATTGGTTGGAGGTGGGAGGGAAAAAGTACCCATTACGGAAGGGTATTTTAGGAGACCTACTATGACATTTTGAAGCAATTGAGAACTTCTGTTGATTAATGGAATGCTTCCAGTAGCTTGAGAAATGTTGGGGAAAAAGGTCAGCTGGTCAACAATTGTAATTCTACCTTGGAAGGGATAAGCAATTTTTCTAAAATATGTTGACACAACAGCAGCCATAGCATAAATCCAGGGCCTTCCCAGTAAGATATTGTAGTCAAGGTTTCCATCAATGACCTTGACTTCAATTTCTACGGTCTTGCCCCCTAGTTCAACTTGCAAGTTACTCAATATCCCATATGTCATGTATGTTCTTCCATTGAATGCTTTTAATGTCATTAATGATTGTGACAATGGTGGTGAGCCTAAAGTTTTCCAACAACTCATTGACATAATACAGGTAGATGCCCCCTCGTCAATGATTTTTCAATGAACAGTTTTATTGAGGGCTTTTACTTATATAAGGAAAGCGATTTGGGCTGGTAACTGAGGTTCGTATCCTTTATGGTTAAAGGCCACAAGATTGGAATCCGCTCGATTGCTCCCACCTATTGCTGAGAACAAAACCTGCTTTTGGGAGGGGCAATTTTGCACTACTTCAAGTGTCGACATAGTGGATGGCAATTGAGCCAGATCTCCACTATATTATAATTCTGTGCTACTCGAGCATGAGGATTAAATGTCGATTTATGTACTACTCCCTTTGGCAGCTTTATAGCTAATTCAGGAATGATGGGTGGAACAACTTCTGGCGAAGTTGTTGTCAAACTACCGGGTTGATCTATAGCCTTGTTGCTCGATGACTGTGGATTCCCATAATATTTATTCCTTGTTGATATCAAAGCATCATTTTGCTATTTCGAAATGGATAACATAAGCACCTGGGATGGGGAAGTATGATCGATAACAGCCAGATTAGTTTCTGGGTTCAGAAATGGACCAGTTAACACTGCCAAGGTACATGAAGTCTTTAAAAATTTTGCGACCTCAGCTCGATGTGGACAATCTTTCGTCCAATTTTCTTCATTACATATGAAACATGGTTGACCTGGTTTCTTTCACCCTGTAGGATTTTTAGAATATTTTTCAGGAGTTGAATCTTCCTGTTTCTTCTTTTTGTCTTTACCCTTCTTCTTGCCCCCTGGTTTCTTTGGATTCTTTCCCTTGTCAGATGACATGACATTAATCTCCGTGGCAAGTTGTTTACCATTTTCGTTTTGACTAGAGACTGCAAGGGATTTACTGGATGGAGCCTTTGAAGTTTGTGTACTTGAGGTACCGATCACACCATCACTGGAATGAGAGTCCCTGTTTGATTTAGGAGGGGGAGGAACGAAAAATTCTAGTTTATGAGCATCAGGAATTTTGTCGTAGAGCATGCCAGACTAAGTATAGATCAAGTCTAAGTATTGTTCATGAGCAATGACTTGCTCTTGAGTGAAAACTCCTCCCTTTTCCACATCTTCAGTAATGGAACGAAATAATGACTTAATAAACCACTCGGCTAGAAGCTGATCAGGAACATACGTCTTTACCATTCGATGATGACATCACCACTCATGCATATGATTAGATATGTGAGTGGCTTTTGTCTGTTTAAAGTTGTTAAGGAGTTATGTTCCTATTTCGTACCTTATGGGTAGCTGAAAGTGGGTTAGAAAAGTAGTGGCAAGGGCGCTGAAGTTATCAAACGAAGCTCTAGGCAATTCGATATACCATTTCACTTCCGGACCAGTTAGCATTCATTGAAAAAGGTGAAGCCTAATCGAATCATCATTTAGGGTGTTAGATGAGCACCAAAAATGAAAATTCATTACGTGATTCGATGGATCTTCACCTGGATTTCCATTGAATTTAGGAATATCGGAGGGAAGTTTATGAGGAATCGCTCGCCACCAAGGGGCGTATGCAATTGGATCATTCATCATTTAGTTCAAATCTGGTAATTCTATAGTTACTACAAAAGGAAACTGTTGATTCAGGTTCGACGAAGCATACCCAAGATAAGATGGGACCGCTTGAGCAGTAGGTCTTTGCATACCAGCATAATGTATCTGATGCTGGTAACTTTGATAAGGTTGATGGGCATAACCATTATAGTATGGTTGTTGATAACTATTTTGAAAATGTGGTTTCCCATTACCTACAAAGCCTTGTTGTTCAGGTCCTTGGTAAGTTTGCTAGAATTGTGGTTGTTGATATTGTACCAGCCATGGTTGTTGGACCATTTGTTGTTTCCCAATAATGGATGTTTGACCAAGATGTGGAGTGATAGTACCCATTCGAGCCTGAGTCATTCCAGTTAAGGGAACACTAACGTGAGGTTGCGATTGAGTTGTAGAGATAAGAGACTATTGTATTGCACCCTGAGAGATTTGAGGTTCACACGCAATAGACAACGCTTGTACTTGTGACAGATTAAAAATAGCGGGTTAGTGGGAATGTTCAACACAAGATGGACTGACTGCATTGAATATGCAACCCTTGGTTGTTGAGGCAGTATTGGTACCAAACCCCTGGATGTAATTCTAGTTTGACCTAAATTTCGCTGTCAACTCTCATATGGTTGTTCTCTAGGAGGGAACAATGAAAAAACATACTGCCCTCCATATGGTAGTAGTCCAGTGTTCAAAGGATATATCGGTCTTTGAAGACTAGTCTACCCAAATTGATACTGGCACGTAGGATCAATTTGCTGAGTTTCAACATAAGAAATACTAGATAGGATTCCGGATGAACAAATAGGAACAGACCATGTCATTGAAATATCCCCTGAGTGGACCCCATATAGTGATTGATAACTAGTTGGGACAGATGGTATACCAGCAAACATCGTTGGAATGGCAATAGGAAGCTTTGTTGTTGCTATATCAGATGACACAGTCTTAGATGTTGATGGTTGTTCAGACATATTTAGTCTATCCAAAATATTTCCTAGCAATTCAACAAGAGCTTGCAATGAAGGATTATTAAAAAAACTAACTTCAGGAGTAGAAGGATACAAGTGGATCCTAGTTCCAAAATGTAATGGAGTACTGGATGGAAGATCCTCTACTATCTCTTCTATAGCAATCAGTCTAGGTGGGAGAGGTAGACCGTTAGGTCCATAAAATATTTCTGGAGCCGAAGAAGGTATAGCTTCTACAATGACTGATACCGGGGGGGGTGACACCTTCTGAATTCTAGGATTCAACTTCCAGATGTTCAGGTAAGTGAACTTCAATCTCTGGATCAGCTCTAGCTGGAGCTGATTTAGGAATAGAAGTGTCTACCATTACACTAGGATCAGTTCTAATGTCCTCTTGTAACTGCGGAACTTCTTCTTTAAAGGAAGATGTACCAGAAATGATCGGAGTAACTGTAGTCTCTGATAATGTTGAAACAGAAGTTTCAAAAAAACCAGAAGAAGTGGACTCAGTTAAATGAGATTGTTTTGCCTGGAATGGTTTTGTTTCCGAAGTCAAAGACAGTTAACTTGCTAGTCTCCGCGAACAATAGGGTTTTGATTGACTTTCTTCCACGATTTCAGATTACTTGATCAACTCAAAATTAAGGAGAAAAATGTTATTCCATATTAAATAAATTTTAATGACGCTTTGACACAACTTTGCTTTTTCAATTTTTAAGAGTCGAGAAAAATCTAAAGATGACTCTAGTCGCCTTCGATTTTTAATGAGCCTGAAGTGATAAGTGCTCAGATTGACCTTTTCTTTTAAGGAGTTAAAAAGGAATGAAAGTGACTACTCCAGAAATCTAGACAGAGGGATTACCAAACCAATCACAAAACTGCAATATACACCTTGGTGATAAATTAAAGAGAAATTACCAAGGACTTATGTACGACAGTCAATCTTCCCAAATGTTGTGTTCAGTGCATTGCGATCGATAGGGTGGCAGACACGACTTCCTATGGATAAAGGATATAAGCCTATTGTGGTCTCCCAATATACACTTTATGGTACGGGGAGCACAAGTCTGTGCTAGCACTTGTCGTATCAAAGAGGAGGAATCACCCAACCTTCAATGAAAACGATAGTTACTAGACTTTACGACATCGGAACACGTCTCTAGCCTAGACCTCTATATGTGTTGCATTAGGTTCCAAAGCGTTTTTAATTTCATTTAAATTTATTTTAGAGTTGATCTTGCTTAGAAGTTTTCCTTTCAAGGTTCACTGCATGATGTAGATGTAAAATTTCTAAATATGCAATCTAAAATGATAAACAATTGTTGTTTACATTTTAGCAATGAAAATCCTAGCTACTAAGGAAAGAAGATTACGATTCTTTCAAACAGAGAGCAAAGAGAAAACACTAAATGCACTTTTGCTAAATCATTTTTTGCACATAGTCTAAATGCAAATGCAAATGCATGTATTTTTTTTTCATTCCCTTTAATGTGAACAATGCCAAAAAGGAAAACTGAGTATATATCTGAAATATTTTCTTCAAAGCGACATTTTGACAATTTATTTTCAAAATGAAAGGAAGACTAAACAACACTTTTTGATTTTGAATAGAAAAATTCTTTCGACACTTCAAATATTAACAATTCAAATCAAACACACATCAAAAGGTTCAATCGACTATCTAGAGAAGGAAGACTTTACGACACTTCTCTTCTTTGACACAAAACAACAGCTACGACACTTTTGCACCAAAACCACAGTTCGATACGAGTAACTTTTCAACTTAGGATCATAAATGATGGACAAATACATAAAAACATTTACTAATCCTAATCAATGGAGGCTGGACTACATAAAGAAAGGAGGCTTTAGCAATGAAATACTGATCACAAGCAACAAAACAACTAAATAGAGTTGAAAACAAGGACAAAAAACCCAAATTTCAAAGGGAGAAATAGGATGACTCAGTCATCGCACTTGTGCTTCACAGAAACAGGGATGCATCTCACCTACTACACACGAGAGGTGCGATGCATACTTGCTTCCAATGATAGACAATGCGATGGGCCAGGGAGCAAAACTAAGGTGGGTTTTTGCTCAAATTTGCAGCTGAGTTCAGTGATTCAAGCTGAGCTATGATGGACAATAAAAAAGCAAGGCATAGGGGTATGATCTTAGGAGGTTATTGAGCTACCACCATGGCATTTAGAATGCTTGTAAGTCAGATGTTCAGTTCATAAAATAACTCGGAGATTGACTGAAGTAGAATTCATCTACTTTGCAATTGCATAACAAGAGAAATTTGAAGGCTATCTAGCTAATTTCAGGCTCCGTCTATAGTTTATAAAGCGAACAACAATAACAAACAAACAAACTATTCGCTCCCCAGTGGAGTCACCATTTTGTTTCCGGGAAAACTAGTGTCTTTTCGGTCTGCTAGTCCCACTATGATTGGTAGCTATTTTAGAAACAAACAATCAATGCAATTTGTGATTTCCTCTATGTATGATGGATAAGAGAGAAACAAAGGACCAACATGGACCTTCTACTTGATTCCTTGCTTGATTACTCTACCCCTTGATAGAGCTTGCAACTCCTCTCCTACTTGTATCGCTTAGAGAATGCCTGTAGAAACAAAGTAACAGAATACCATCAAAGCATCTCAATATATTATATCATAAACAATGTAGAATTAGAAATACATTGAACATACAATGGCATTTACAAATAACAAGATTCACAAGTACACAATTGTATGGAGGAAAACTCAAAGAACTTTATTAAAATAGAAGGGAGAATTAAAACCCAACTATCTGATCCAGCATCATCCTCCCAGCATCAAAGCCCTCTTCACTTCATGAAAAGCAAGATCACCCAACAATACAATGCTTTTTCTCAAAGACAAACTATCAACACTTCCTTACAAATTACAAAATTCCAGCCTGCAGATCTCTCAGATGAGGGATCCATTTATAGATGTTTGCAAAGGTGTGAGTCATCTATGGGTTTTTGATTAGTTTCATTCAACTTGTAGTTCTTAGTTCCACTTGGAGATTTCTTGGATCGCTTACTCATCCCTGGGAAAATTCAGAGAGGCAAGTGTCATAGGAAAAGTTTCTAGAAGATTCCATGAGGATCCACTTAGCAAACTGTCTCAGACATTTGTCCATTCTCGCTCATCACACCCCACAGAAGGTTTCTTAAGTATTCATCGCACCTGGCTAGTGTAGGAGTCAATATGCATCACACCTTGACCATGGAGCAATTAGTATGGTCTAGTTTTGGCCAGTTTTGAGTGGTTTTCAGGTGGAACTTTTGGGGAATGATGCAATCAGTTGACTATGATCCTTTAGGATAGGAAACAATACTTTTAGGGGTGAAAGAGCCCTTGGTTTATCAACATATAATATTGGGGTTGCAGTGCCCAAATATGTCTATAACATATATTTATACTATCGGGAAACTTTTCTATGGGCATGTTTTCTAATGAACAATTTTCTAGGCCTTCTATACCAAACAATATTACAAACTAATTTTTTTTTTATGATGATGCCCCTATTTTAGAATTCCTCACATAGGGAGATACTTTTAGGGGATCAACCATTGATGAAAATTGATATTGTGATCAAATTAATACATTGTCTCTAGATGTAAAACCAAAGAGTGAGAACTCATTTCTTAAATATGTGGTTCAAATGGGGAAGTATCATGAATTAGAAGATAAGTTCAAGGGGGGAAAAAACTATAAATCCAATACCTGTGCAATGTAATATCATGTAATGAATCTCTGTAACAAATAATACCCACAAAATATTAATCTAGGTATTGGATACATGCCTATTGAGAGGGCTACATTTTTCATTTTCTCAAGGAATTATAGAGATTTTTTTTCCTAGAATTACACTGATTCAAAGACCCATGACACTAAAATCATTCATGATGTGATATAATTATATAATCCTATTCAACTAACATTCTTAGATATGTATTAAACAATATAATAACAAATGAAAATGAAACTCATTCATCATTCCCTATGGGTATCCAATATGGTCCCTATTGGGAATAAGAATGGAGAAATCGAGATTTGCATTCGTTTAAAAAATATCAATAAAGCATTAGATACATATAACTACCTTGTTCCAACCGTGGAACACATCCTATAGTGTGTTTTAGGTTATAAATGTTTTCTATGTTGGATGATTTTTCTAACACCCCAACTCCAACCCTTCGGTTGTAAATAACATGTACAATCAAAGATTAGGCTAGTGGGGGTATCATGCCCTTGTACATGTATCCGTATATATTTTGGGACTAGAGTATCAGTGTGCATATGCTTTTATATGTTTGGAGACTAAAAATTCTTGTGTTGCAAATGTGATATTTCATGCACACTAATAAAAACATTAACACTATAGACCAAATAAGATGAAAAGAGTATGGGGTGGTAAGACCCCATGTACATATAAATAGGGTTTCATATAACTTAATAATTACGATAAAAGTGGATTGGCCTCTCAAAAAAGTCCATGAAACGACTTGAGGGGTGTTAGGTGTAAAAAAAAGACATGCAAATAAAAGTATGTGTGTTGGAGATACTAAGGGTTAAAGTTGTTAGGTGCTTATTTGTGCTAAAGGAAATCTAACATTCGTTAGATTTATTTCATCTTACAATTTTGTTATTAGCAATACACTTGTGTTTATGATAGAATGAAATCTAGTATGTGTTAGATTTATTTTGCTTAATAATGTTGTTGTTGGAAATAGGCTTGTGTTTTTTCTAAAAGTAAATATAACACATGTTAGCTTTTTTTCACCTTACATTGTTTTTATGTGCTTGTGTTTGAGCTAGAAGAAAACTTAGCATGCACTAGATTTCTTTTACAATGCAATGTTGTGGTTGGAAATTTGGTTGTTTATGCTAGAAGGAAATATGCTAGAATTATTTGACCTTGCAATGATGTTATTGGAATTTTGGATGTGATTGTGTTAGAAGGAAATTTAACACATGTTTGCTTTCTTTTATTGCAATATTGTTATTGGAAATATGTTTTAGTTTGTGCTAGAAGTAAATTTAGTGTGTGTTATATTTCTTTAACCCTACAATGTTGTTATGTTCTTGTGTTTATGCTAGAAGGAAATCTAGCATGGGTTAGACTTCTTTCATCCTGTAATGTGCTTGTGTTTGTGTTAGAAAGAAATCTAGCATGCACTATATTTCCTTGCCCTGTAATGTTGTTGTTGTCAACATGGATGTATTTGTGCGAGAAGTAAATCTAGCATGTGCTAGACTTCTTTCACCTTACAATGTTTGTGTTTGCTTGGGTTTATACTAGAAGGAAATCTAAAACACATTAGATTTCTTTCACCTTGCAATGTTGTTATTGGCGATGTGCTTATCTTTGGGCTAGAAGGAAATTTTGCATGCACTAGATTTATTTCATAATGCAATGTTCTTGGAAATGTGGTTGATTGTGCTAGAATAAATCTAGCATGTGTTTTGTTTCCTTCAGCTTGTGTTTTTTATAGAAATGAATCTAGCATGCACTATACGTATGTAGTCTTATAATTTTGTTATGTGCTTGTGTTTGTGCTAGAAGGAAATATAACACACATTAGATTTCTTTCAAATTGAAATGTTCTTGTGTTTGTGTTCGAAGAAAATTTAGCATAGGCTAGATTTCTTATACTCTACAATGTTTTTATTAGCAACATGATTGTATTTGTGGTAGACATCAATCTAGCACTTGCTAGATTTCTCACTCTATAACAGGGCTTGAAAAACAAGAATTTTGAGTATTTTATCACAAGGCATTCATAGAAAGAAGAGATATAATGTATATAAACATGTTTAGACCATGAGAAAAAAAAAAAGAATGAAGTACACGCACCATGAACTCACTGGGCTAGAGTTCCTTGAAAATAGTTGTAACCTGTATCTGTATTAGCTGAAAGATGATTACAATGCAAGCCTCCTTGACAAAAAGTTCAACCCTCTTCTCCTGAGGAGAAATGATACATATAGACTCTCCTAGACCGCTTTTCCACCTTCAGGAGTAGAATTCCTTGGTGGAGGAACTGACTCCAAGATTCTCTCAACCAACAAGTGAGAGTGAGAAGGTGAAACTCAAACACTTCATGAAGAGTTTGTTTAGGAGTTTGCTTTTTATGAGGTCTAATAAGCATCAAAAACGAACTATAATGTAAATTTATTCATGACTACATCACCTAGCCTCGTAACTACTGCCATTACATACATAATCTTGACTTTGACCAAGTCAGACTAGAAACTAGAAATTTTACACAATGAAATTTTCCAAATAAAAACACAGAATGTGCAGAAGTGTAGTGCTCACTTTGAGCTACTTTTCAAGTGCCTTCCTGGGGTAAAAATGATAATGTGAGAGAATGGTCAACTATCCTGTCATGTCTATCTTCCCAAACAGTGATTTTTTTAATTTGGAGCATGTGAAGACCTTAAAAAAGCCATTCTCCCAAGGTCACTCCAGAAGCGCAACGCTAGTCAAAAAATGGTCCAGAATGCTAGTTGTTCGTCACTTTTTTGCATTTTTTTCCAAAACTAAGCCACCTCTACAAAATATATGCAAACGGATTTTTAGAGGATGACAAGAAATTTCCAAAAATGTATACCTTTCCTCTAATGGAGGCCTAAGGAAAAGGCGCAGCACCTTCTGGAATAGCTGAATTTCTAAACTTAGACCAAAAATTCTCAAAAAACTCAAAATGCTTAGAATTCACTCAAAATTGGAGGGAAGGTGTCACAATATGTTTTTTGTAGCTTCATGGATGCTTCAACCATCATCTCCAAGTTTCCCTCATCCTCTTGGTCCTTTTTGGCTTCCTTGTGCTTGTTTTCAAGTTGTTTTACCTTGACATTGGCGATCATGTTTTGAGCTTGGTAGTGATGCGCCATGTGTCTAAGAAATTGATTGTCTCTATTTGACTTCTCAAGGGGCTTATCCAAGTGTTCATTCACCCTATTTAGCTAATATTCCTTATCTTGATGAACCTCTAGGGCCATCCTATATTCTAGGTCAAGATCCTCATTTAGTAGAATTTTTCCTTATTCCTCTTGCAAAGATTTCTTAAGGCCTCTTATTCTTGGTATTTTCCTTTTTTCTCTCACCTATGATGCTCCAGGATCGCTTGATGTCATGATCTCCTTACCTTTGCCAACATGTTGCATTAACTTGCCTTTTTCCTTTTCTACGATCAAATCCTTTTCTTTGAGTTGACTGTTTTTTTGTTCAAAGAATGATATAACATACTTTTCCCTTTCCAAATTTATTTGTATCTCCTTGATTTGGTAGTCTTTATCCCTGATAGTATGTCTCATGTTTATGGTCTAATCCTAAATCCCTGGATCAATTATTTCAAACTCATGCTCAACTGTGTCTTTATCCTTTGATGTTGATTCATGCTTTGTTGATGAAGAAGGCTTCGCCACTTTATCTTTGTAAGATGTAAACACAAGCCTTTGTCCTCTCTTGTACACTTTAGTCACCTCAAGCTTAGGTACTTGAGTTTTCTCTATTGATTTACTAGAGGACCCCACCTCCATTTGAATGAAAAATAAACTATGAGGTATGAATGGAAATGAAGTGATGTGAAGGTGGATTTTGATAAAATGAGAGAGGAGGTTTGAAAAAGGTGGACATGAACTTTGGAAGCTGATGAAAATGAGTGAAGAAATAGTGGAATAGTGATCTACTTGCAAGGAGGAAAAATAGGGTTTGCAATGAAAAATGCCGAAAAACCTCTAGGTATGAGCTAGGGTTTTACTTTTTGAGGGGTAAAACTTTGTTTTGAGGTGAACTGCCTGGTTAAAATTGTTAATTAAACATGTATACAAGTGTTGGAAACCATTTTACATGTTTTAGAAACCAAAAATAAACATGGCCATTTTCACCCTATCATTTCCCATGCAAATTTCATTGCAAACCCTAACTTGATGAATCATTGACATGAGATAAATTTTGAAAAGCAAAAGAGGGATAATGATGGTGTACTTACTTGTCCCTTGGCTTATAAGTCAATAAAATCAATCTTGCAAGTGAAAAATTGAGATTTGGGAGAGTTTTGCAGGATTTCTAGGCACTCTATCCTACGTGCAGCACAGTGCTCATTAGCGCAACACCATAATATAGCACAGTTCTTCTAAGTGCAATGCCAACCTCCTGAGCACAATGCAGGGCTTCCAAACCACTTTTAGAGGCCTTAAGCTACTCCAAATTCAGAGCTTGATAGCTTGTTGGAAATATCTTGGAGTCGGCTATAATTATGATACCTCAAGCATGTAATGTGGAAACTCCATGAGGGAGAAAAATTGATTTTCCCATGGTCACTCCAAAAACTCAGGGTTTCTCTGACAAGAGCACAATGCCAACATGCAGATTACTTTTGGATGCCTTCCACTAATCCAAATCACAAGCTGAAGGTACCATTAGAAAGCTTAGGTGTCTGATAGACAATAGAAGCCTCAAGCACTGCCAAAGCCTGCTCCAAACCCTATGAAAAATGGTCTTGAATTCAAGTTGTCCATGTGTGTAGCAAATCTCTTGTAGCAATTGTATTTTGGGCATTTCTTTCAAATAATAACACATGTACATAAAATGAAGGAGGTTTGTGTTACTTGGACTATAATGGACAAACACCTCTTTCACTTTTGTAAACTTCTCCACTATTTGGTCAGAAACATATTTTGAAGAAAACATGTCCCAATGAGAAATGATGAGGTGAGGTGGTGTACTACAACATTGTCTTATTTGAAATAAAACATTACCTTTACCTTTATTTTTCTTTCCCTGAGTTGCCTACCCCTTTACCCACTTAATCACATGATGGACATGTTTTTGGCATCATATGGTATCATGATGATAAATGGAGTGAAACCCTAGACCATGACCTAAAATAAGGAATTTAACCATGTCATGACCTAAGACACTTAGATGAAGATATGATACCTCGATGAAGACAATGAACATGATGAGTGATGAATAGCATGAATAAGTGAAGGGAGCATCAGTGACCTAGACACAACAACCAATGACCAAAGTTTTATTTGAATATTCACTAAAATGACAAAAATTTGACTTCACACCCTAATAACACCTTGTAAGAGCATATTTGATCACTAGTGACAGGCTGGACTGACTCACACTAAGAGATATGAGTTTGAGATATATTTTTTTTTTTTTTTTTATACTTATGCTTAAATTGGTTTCCCCTTCTAATGTTGTTATTGGCAATGTGATTGTGTCTAACTAGAAATAAATCTAGCATGTGCTACATTTAATTTTCTTTGAAATATTGTTGTTGGAAACATGTTTGTATTTTTGTTAAATGTAATTATATCACATGCTAGATTTATTTCACCCTACAATTTTGTTATGTGTTTGTTTTTACTCTAAAATGAAATTTAATGTATGATATATTTATTTCTCCTTGCAATGTTTTTATTGGCAACGTGCTTGTGTTTGTGATAGAGGAAAATGTATAATGTTTTTTTTTTCACAATGCAATGTTGTTGGCCATATGCTTATGTTTGTACCATATCCCATTCTTAGACCACATATTCTAAATGAAGGGTCTTCTAATAATGAGGGTTTAACATTTTTTATATTGTAACAACAGTCTATGTAGGCATGGATTAAAACCTCACTATCTCTAAAATTCAAGGTCAATTTTCATAAGTATGGAGATGTCTCAGGAGAGATTATTATTGCAATGTTTTTATTGGTAATGTGTTTGCATTTGTCCCGGATGCGGGTGTATAATAGGCGTAGCGGACATATGGGGCATCACATGGGCAGGTGTCATCCCATTAGTGACATGCAATACCCCGCGGTAGATAAAGGAGGAGCGCATGTTGTAGAACTAATGCCGGAATTAATGTTGGTCATGTCATCCATACTCCGCTGCCTGGCTAATTGCGCAATGGAGATTAATACACCCGGAACTCCTCTGGCATTTGTGCATACCACTGGATTCATCTGGCATTCTGCTGCTTCACTGGTGCATCACTCGGTGGAGTGGGGAAGGGAACAAGAGCATCATGCTCTGCAGCCAACTCAGGGACTGCCACACGCCAGAGAAATCGGCGTTGTGAGCTCAATTTGGCAGCCCTCGTCCTAATTAAGTCCTCCTCACCAGGTTCCTCCACGCGATTTCATCTTCGGAATTCAGAAATGTGGGGTGAGTGACAGAGAATGTGCAGTAGGCACGGAGGCTCTCGCGGACGGGCCACCACCCAGCGGCCTGCCCCCACTTCTCCTTCCTCCTCCATCGAAGTTACGTCTAAGCCACAACATTTCCATGGCAATAGAGCTGGGTGTGAAAGAGGAATGGAGAGCGAACGAAGAATGGATTGTGGGCATGACAAGCATCCTATGATCAGGTCCAAGCGAGCCTGACAGGGAAAGCTCCCCCATAGCTTGTCCACCAGCTCTTGCAAGTCCAAGCGCGCCTGTTCAGGGACGACCTTCCAGCGTGATGATCCCTCTCTCTGATTCTGATGGCTCTCTATATTTTGGGTGCCAAATTGAGGAAGATCCCTACACCATGGACGATGAATGAGAAAGAAAAGTAGCTCGCTCTTCGCAACCTAGGTCGTAAGAGCTATATTTTGTCTTTGTTTTCTGTGTCTATGTATCAGTTCGACATCATGGGTCTGCCTGTCTATGTGTCAGCCGTTTGGGTATATATGTATGTATGTCTATGGGTCCCTGTTATGCACTGTTTAGAGTCATGGTTTCAAGTCTTAGAGGCAGTAGATACAACAGAAGGCAGTAATTCAATTTTGACTGTGTTCAATTTTGGAAGATGCAATCTGGGTAAATGAACAATTTCTGGGCATGATTACTGAGCCATGGCCCTTTTGTAACTCCTATGTAATTTTTGACTTTTTTGTATTATAATAGAATTAGCCTTATTCAGAAGAAAAAAAAATGTGTTTGCATTTGTGGTAGAAGGAAATTTAGAATGCACTAGATTTACTTTACAATTCAATGTTGATGTTTCCAATATTCTTTTATGCCATAGAATGGAGTCTAGCATGTGTTACATTTCCATTGCCTTGCAATATTTTTAATGTCAATGTGCGTGTGTTTGTGCTAGAAGTAAATCTAGCTTGTGCTAGATTTTTTTGGTTTGCAATGTTTTTCTTGGAAATATGCATGTGTACGTGCTAAAAATAATTCTAGCATGTGCTAGATTTCTTTCACAATACAATGTTTTTATTGGCAATATCCATTTGTTTGTGATAGTAAGAAATCTAGGATGCAAATATTTATTTTTCTTTGCAACATTCTCGTTGGAAATATGCTTGTCTTTCTGCTAGAAGTAATTCTATCACATTCTCTATTTCTTTCAGCTTGCAATGTTGTTATGTGTTTGTCTCTGTGCTAGACGATGATCTAGAAGAAAATCTAATGATCACCACACTTAATGTTCTTTCATTGTATTTTTTTATGGTTTCTAAAGCAAGCTAAGACTATACATGACTATAAAAGATAAATTTTGTGTAAATATGATGTTGTAGTTTCTATAGTTTTTTTTATTTAGTCACAATGTAATGTGTTTTGGAAATGTGCTTATGCTCGTGCTAGGAGGAAAGCTAGTAGGTGATAGTTTTTCTAATCAACACCATGATTAGATGTTATATTGAGTTCTACACTTGTTATTGTTCCTATTCATTTTGTTACACATATAATGGTGCGAGTAGTTATAGTATTTATAAATTCATACTTTCTTCAATAATTCGAAAATGTGATAATTGTTTTTTATTTTTATTTTTATTTTTCAGAAACCATGGACTATGAAGCTAGTGAGAATTCAAAGGAAGCATACAATGAAAAAGGAAGTTCAAGAAATACTACACCAAAATCTTTAAATGATATGACAATTTTAAAATTATTTTATATTTTGTTACAATGGTTAGACATTATGCTAATAAATGGTATTAATTAGTTTATATTTATTATTTTATCAGGTCAATGATAAAATTTTGTGGTCCTTCTTCGACTTCCCAATTACAATTTTATTTGATAAAAAAATTCTCTTATATCTTGATCAACCTATTTGGGATAAATGGGACACTGTTTTTAACTATTAGCAACTAGGCACATTAAAGTGTTCCCCAAGCCAACTTGATTTTGAGAACTACAAGAGAAATAGTCTACACAGTTTGACAATAGTTACTCTTCGACCCCTTCAGGGATTGACCATGGAAGAAATTGCTTCAGTAGTAGATAAGCTATTGGATGGAACCATTTGGTTTTATATTCCACTTAATCATCCAATAGATGCCATAAATTAAAATATTATTGTTCTAAATTGAAAACAAACAGAACAATATTGGATGCAATGGTTACATATTGTTAAAGTCATGATGAGAAATTGAATGAGAACACTCTTACCACATTCAACATTCTTGAGAATTATGAAATTAATGATATCATATTTTCCAAATTTTACTTCACGGTGAAGGGGTCTACTTATGTGAAAGGAACATGTAATACAAAGATAGCGTCCCTTTCTCAGCAAACATGTGGAGTTCTTGGCAGAATGATAAATGGATCGACAAGTGTTCAATAGGTTGACAACAATTTTGAATTTTGTTGTCATTTTAGGGGCCATAATCTTTTGTCAACATTTTTTCACTCTTTTCCAATGTTAGTTGCAACCAATTTTACATACTGACCTTGTTGTTCTGGATACAATGGATTTGAGAAAAGGACCATTCCACAACGAATATTATATTGAATATTTTCGATTTCTTCTCGAAAAAAATGAGTTGAATGACTTTACTACAATTCCCTTAGTAGAATATTAGTTTTGTAATAATGTATGTGGGTATTTGGAAATTTCCATAAAGAACTCCAAGTTCAACTATAAAATGACTAGTGCCATTTATGAATATAAGTCTAAAAACAATTATAGTTATGATATAGTTTTTACTATACATTTCTATATTTTAGAATTAAAAATTTTTAAGGCTTCAAAATACTCTCACATTTGAAGACATATTTGATGAAAATGGGAGAGATTATGATTTCTGAATGGATTTGTTGGAAAAGCACCAACAATGTAGTGATGCAAAAGTGGTTATTTCTCTTTATGTGGAGACAAATTTAATGAAGGCTTGTTGTACATATGGAAGAAGAATTACATGTGTCATGTAAATAGAGTCACAAAGGATAATCATGTTGAATAATTGCAAATCTTTTCAACCATCAAATCTAGGATCCATTAACTTTTTGGAAAACTTAGGTACTACAGTTCCTTTGTTGTTTCTCTTATAATACTTTGGATACTATTTTGTTAATATTTCTTAATTGTCAAAGTGTTTACTAAAATTACTAATGATGGGGGTTCTAAAACAAAGAATAATGAAAGTGGGAAGCAAAAGAAAATCAATATAATGCTTATGATGGTGAAAAAAGTTAAGAGATGGAAACAGGAGGAGGAGAAAAAGTTATCATACTAGGTACATAATCTATTTAGTTGTTGCTCTTGTTACTTTTTGAATTTATATAATTTCCATATTCATAACATTTTTGGATGTCTATTATAGGGAATTATGAGAATAATGAAATTAATCAAGACAATGACCATGGAATGATGGAGATAGAAATGGGTATTAATCATTGTAATTTTTTTTCATTTTTTTTTTAAAATCTAATTTTTTATCTTTATTATCGTGATTGATAGCATTTCATATGTTGATTATTGTTTGAAATAAAGAGAATGAATAGCGTGACCAATGGAATGTCCCACAAAACTACAATCAAGACCAAAGTATTATACGAAAGATTAAAGATGATTCGTTTTTTGTATAGTTGTTTAATGAATTTTGTTCATTGTCACAATTTATAACATTTTTTATGTTTATTATATAGACAAGCAAGGAAAACAAAAACATTGATCAAATGAATGCGAAACAAAGCTTTAATCAAGGATAAAATATAATATTAGGTACTTATAATTTGTCCACTTGTTTTCCTTATTATTTAATGATTTTATTCATTTCTTGAATTTAAAATACTTTATATGCTTAATTTAGAGACAAAAAAGGCAACAAAGATGATGATGAGGTGAAAAGTTACAAATATGAAGATAATATCATATCAGATACTTAAACTTGTCTTATTGTTTATCTTATTATTCTTCTAACTCTAAGGCTTGTAACTACAATAACATTGTACATTTTTATTATAAGAACAAATAAAAATGATAAAATTAAGAATCAAAACAATGTTAAATGTGTGTGTGTGTGTTTTTCTTTAAAGGTTGCATTACTAATGTTTTTCTTGGTATTGGCATTTGATTGAAGGTTTAATAAGTACTATTGGTATTTTATTGAAGGTTTAATGTGTTTACTCTAGGTTCTATCAAGATGATAAAATAAATTATTATTTCATCTATAAATAGTGAAAAAACCATTCAAGGTAAGTGTATTGTTTCAACAATTTTTTAGAAATTTTTGTAACATGAATAAAATGGTTTGACTAGATAATTTGTCATTGTGTTGCAACCAAAATAACCTAGAAGAAACTAATTATTTTTTAACTAAAGGTCATTTTTGATCATAGCATTAACGATGAAGCAACGAACAAAGGGAATATTGAGAAAATGGGAATTGATGCTAATTACACAATAGAGAAAAAGTTATTTTGGATTCATTCACATGCAAAAACATTTTTCGAGATGTGTTAGAAAAATGAATCTCTTGACATTGCAATTTGGACGACAACTTTGAAACGAAGCACAACAAGAGTTTTAAAAAGGTTGGTTTCAGAAACATTACAAACTTGTGTTTATGTGGACTGCTTAAGATTGTAAACCACAAAAGGGACATAAGGTTATTGACAATCCAACCAATGTTATATACACTAAATCATTGAAACAAGTGTGGAAAATGCATACCCAATTTGATTCAACCGATACTATTATAGTGGATTGTTCACTTGAGAGAGAAAGATAATCTCAAAGAAAATGTGATTATTGCCCCTCCATTCCTTGGAACAAATCAGGAGGATAATTGGTTGATCGATGAGCTATGGAGAATGTTGCATAAACTCAAGAAGGCTACAAAAATGCGAGCTACTTTGAAGGATGTTAAATTACATTTAGAAGTACCTTAAGATGATTGATGTCTAGTTCATGCTATTATATGTATGACATCATGACTTATTGCTTTTATTTGACAACACTAATAAAATAATTGTTGATTTGTTTTTTCATTACTAAAAATAAAATATTTTTATGTTCTTTACTTTTGGTGAGATATTGTATTGATGACAATTATTGATTTGAATGGTCATTTAATGTTTCCATATCAAAATTTCCCATGCTATAGAAATTTTTACAATGGATTACATTATATGTAAAAATTAATAGATAGCTGATCTATTTGTTTGCATTATATCATTACAATTATTTGTTTCAATTGTGGTTTAAGTTATCATTATACCTCTTAGAAATCGGTGATGTGAAGGATGGCCAATTTCATTCTTGTAACCTTTTTTATTCCATATAAGTTGGAAAACTATATTAGGTTCTACGTAGCACCAACAATAATCATACAATTTGTACTAAAAGAAGCACCAAAATAAAATAAGGTAGAGGCTCTAGCAATTAGCATATAATTAATTAAGTTTGAAATTTAAAAATTGTATTATATTGTATCTGGGAATTAATATAATTAGTTTGTTTACTTTCAATAGACCATTGTAATTATATTTTTCAATTACAATTAAAGAAATCATTATAAGTATTAAAATCAATGATTTAAATGGTGGGTCAATGCGTTCTTAGAAGAATTTTATTCCATAAAAATTAAATAAAGGTATTAGGTTGTATGTATAAATTAAACATATCATTAGTTTGTTCATTTTAACAGGGCCATTGCATTTGTATTTTGTGATTACTATTAATTCGTTGTAAAATTATCTTTGCATATAGATGGAAATAATTCATAATAAATATTGACATCATTTTAAAATTGGTAGGTGTTTATGTCCTTAAGCAATGAAATGTTGAAGTGTAGATATTAAAATACCATACATGTGGTTGCGGTGCAGATGCAGATGGGCATTACTACAAGTCAAAACATGTTGATATTTAAAATGGAAGGAGTGTTCTTCCAATCATACACCAAATATGAACAAAATTTTCATACTCAAAGAGAACTAGATTGATAGTTTGGTGATAGGTCTTATTAAGGTATTTTCAGCGAGAAGTATTAAAATGTTGCTTAAAAAATTATGATGCCACAATATGGAAATTAAATGTCACTAAAAAGTACATATAAAAGTACTTGAAAAATCAAATATTGATATAAAGGATTTATTTGCACGGGACAGGTCTCATTTTCATTTGCAAACAAAATTGGAAGCTGGGAGAACAAGGCAATTTTATGAGAAAAAGTTCACTGATGTGTGGTCCCAATATGGAGATAATTATGAAGAGTGAAATGTATTGCTAATAGATACAACAAAGAATACTTTTCAATTCATTGGGTATCAATCAAACCACATCTTGATAAAAGCCTATACAGGAAAAGAACAGGATACTTGACTTATGCAAGTTTTATTCCCTTTTCTTAAGACACTTCATTGTATCAAACAAAAACATGAGTATATTTGAATGTTCAATAGAACATGTACTTCATTGTAGTGGATGGAGATAATTTCATTTATATATTTTTTGAAAAGTACATTCCAATTTTTCAATACAGTTTGGACATAGTTTTTGTTGTATCAATTTGTATGATTTTATATTTTTTGAAATATATGGGAATTGCCAATTATATTAAGATGTATATTTCTTATTATTTATAATTTCTTTTGCAATGACTTTGTTGTATCGATTTTTTTAATCTAAAATGTGTGTATGCATGCGTGTTCCTAAATGAATTGTTTGCCTTTTAAATTATCTTAGATGAACCATTGAGACATGTTATTTTTAATGACTTTTGTTTACTTATGTGCATCAATAATCATATATAAATGTGAAATATCAGTTTTTCAATAGAACTCCTTGCAAACAAAGGTGTAATTCTTACTAAAGAAATTATAATAATTTACTTGATAAATTCTATGTCCATTATTCACTATTCACAATGCATTATTCACTATTGAGACTAATGGGAAATTTGTCATAAGTGAATGATTTGAAAATTTTAAGCATAAGGTATGTGATTTCTCAATTCCTAATTTTCATAAATTGATATGCTTAAATCAATTAATGGTTGTAGCTGCAATCATATCATATTGAAAATCAAGAGGGCACAAAGTTAGTTATTCATTGTTTACATATAAAATGCACTGATATGAGTGCATAAATATGATTTGTAATTTTTGAGATAAAAATCTATTGTAAATAATTTTGCATTTCTTAAAAAAAATATAATTAATGATAATGATTGCTAAGTGGACTATCAAGATTTGGTTAGACACTATCATGGATGAATTATATCTTTGAACTATAAGACATCTAATTTCATTACTTAAAGTTGATTTTTTGTAAATTTGCATTTTAAATAAACTAAAATCATATCATTTGAGCTAGAAGTATATTATTGTCTTGTACTTAGTTATGTTCATTAATATGAGTGTATAAATGTGATATATAATAACCATATACTATGATGCATTTATTCCGAAAATAAGTCTTATAATTTCTTGATAATAAGTATTAAGTGGACACTTCAGGCTAATGGGTGATGCCACATAGGTGAATACTAGCTAAATTGTAGGGAATTCGATTTTTAATCCATATTTCTATCACTTAATTTATTAAGAGTATTAATTTGATGTTGTATTGTTTTGAAACAAAACTCTATGTAAAACATAATTATCTTCTTAATAAAACATGGAATAATTAATTAATTAATAATGTGTTAAGTGGACCATCTAAACTCATTAAAGATATGGGTAAGAAATAGTTGTATTTAAACTTTTTGCACCATAAAACATTGATTTTCCCATACATATTAACATTTTGTCATTTTTAATTATTAAATAGTTTATTTGTGATTTAAATAATTTCATAGAATCCAATAGGACTTGAAGAATTCTATTTGGTTATATGGATTGATAGAAGTTTATAAATTTGATGCAATTTTTTGAAATGTAACTCTTTATATATAATATATATATATATTATATAATATATATATATATATATATATATATAATATATATATAATAGATATATAATGAGTTCTTAGCGGTCTATATAAAACCATTTATTCACTTTTATTTTCCTATCATGATGTTTAATAAAAATGTATAAATGTGACATTTTTTTTGAAATAAAACTCCATGTAAAATTAAATGTTTTTCTTAACAACACATGGAATAATTATTTGGTAATGAATGTTAAATAGATTGTTTAAGTTCATTCAGGATACGGGTCATAAATACATGTAATTAAACTTTCTGCAACATACGACATTTGATTTTCCCACCCCTATTAACGTTTGGTAAATTTCAATTCTTAAATAAATTACTTGTAATTGAAACAATTTCATAGAAGCCAACAAGACAAGCATGTATTAAATTATACTTAGTATGATTGTATGTATACATGATTTTTTTTTTGAAATAATGTTCTTAATGTAAGTAAATATATATTTTAGAAATTTATATTAAAACTAGTTTATTCTATTTTGAATTGACAACTTTTTCTAAATATGCATTCTTAAATCAATTATTTCTATATGTAATCGTGTCATATAATTCAGTAAATCAAGAAACCATTAATTGATTTTTATTTAACTATCATGTGGTTTAATATAAATGTATAAATGTGACATTGTTATTTCAAGAATAAAAATCCATGTAAAAAATGCATTTTCTAATAAAACATGGATTAATGAATTCGCAATGAGCATTAACTAGACTATTTAAGCTCATTCAACAGATGAGCCATAAATGGATCTATTTAGACTTTTTGAACCATATGACATGATTTTTCCATCAAGATTAACATTTTGTAAATTTCAATTCTTAAAGAAACTATTTGTACTTAAAATAATCTCATATAATCCAACAAGACTTAGAAGCTATTTATTCAATTCCATTTAGTTATATGTATTGATATAATTTTATAAATGTAATTTATTTTTGAAATAAAGCTCTTAACATAAGTGAAGACATATCTTTTACTAAACTAATTATAATTAATTGATAATGAGATTTAAGTGGGTTATTCAGACTATATGAAAAATCAAGTGTCATAGATGAACGCCTTTTAATAGATATTTAATCTTCAAAATCAATATCTTAACGATAATTTATTTGTATTTACATTAAGTATTTAATAATTAAAGGAAACGAGGACTTATATAAATTTCACCTAAAATCCATGAGCTATGTTTCACAATTATTTCTTCTTCGTTAAAAAATATTATCATTTTCTCCTCTTAGTTAAAGTAATCGTCAACATAGTTTTCCATACAATTGAGACTATTATTTACATACATAGAGACTATTATTAGCTTTGACAATGTTTAGAAGGAGATATCAATATCCACACTACCATCAACTGTACTAATATTTGAAAGCCATTGCCTCCACTACTTACAAGAAGACCACTATTTCTTATTTACTTCCATTTGTGACATTTTTCATCACAATGGAATGACTTGAGTACCCATTTAAGAACTCTCATTTGATGTACTTTGCTTTGAGTGGAGATATATCAATGGTGCCTAAACTTCTCGATGAATGCTTGGATGCTACGAAGATGAATTTTCACCCCCCTCATTAGTGCTTCATAAAGGCACGAAGGGACCATAGGAAATTGAGCACAAAAACATTTTACTAAGTTTTTAGTAGAATAGTTTCAATGCAACGCAAGGGACACACATTCTTTCCATTTACACTAAGATCCTCAAATCTCCATCATTCAATCAATAAAGCTCTCGTAGGTTGTGGGAAATGGGGTTAGAGACATCAGACACAAAATTCAAACATTGAGGAATCTAGTTTGTTGTCCATAACTATAATATCTTAATTGGATGTTAGACATACTAATATGATTTAGCATAAATCAATTTCTTCTAAGAGTTTGATTTCACACTCCTATTGTGTATTGATACTATTGTACATAACAACTCTGTGTTTGACCTATGCATGATCTCTACATGGTTTGAAATTACTAAAATTATTTTTATTGTGAATTAAGTTAATATGGTGATTTACAAAAGAATGAATGTTGTTGAAGGCCTTGTAATAGAAAACTTCAAAATTTAATGAAATGCGTGTTATATGGTTTACAGCCAAGAAGATATAACATGGACTCATTCATATAATATAATATATATATATATAATTCAATCCCTATCTTCTAAGAAATCCGACCTGAGAAGGATTGTTGAATGGACTGATATTCTTGTTGTTCTCTGAAGAAAAAGTTTTGGATGTGTTGATAAGGCCAAGAACCTAAGTTGAAAGATCCTTAGTTTTAGAGGATTCGTCCCTATATGATACAACGGGATCAGCCCCTCTGTGAAGTGTTTTGCATAAACTATATTAGGTTGAGACCCTCTTATTTAGTGAAAAGGAAGCAAAGCCTTTCCCAGTGATGAAGGAAGGTCGAATTGATTTTGAGAATGGCGTTGAGGTTTTTGAGGATAAATCCTTTTGTGAACAAGGAGTTGTGATTCAAAAGGAGTCTAAGAAGGTAAGGAAGAGGAAAAGCAATCGTAGAGTGAAGAAGAAAAACAGGGTCCTCCTTTCTTTGGTGTTGGGAATTGATGTCGTCATTCAGAAGACTATCTCATGGGGTGAGTACGAGGTTGAAAATTCAGGTCCTCAACCCTAAAATCATGCACAAACAAGGGAATATAACCTATTATCAAATGTCCTCTAGAGGTGTCTCTATTAACCTAAGGTTGGATTCATTTGTTCTTACAAGACATGGCCCTTGTTTGTTGATTGTTGAAGTCTTTGTATGGTTTGAAGTAGGCCCCTAGGGACTAGTATGCAAAGATTAACCATTTATTTTTCAATCTTGGGTTCAAAAATTGTGAATTTTGATCACAATATCTATGTATTACATGATCATTGTGATACTTTGACTATTGTTGTGTATATTGAATATTTAGTTATAACCAACAATAATATCGATTTAATTCTTATATTGAAGAAATTATTTACTATCACTTTTGAAATAACAAGAGTTAGGATGAATCTAATTACTACCTTTGATGTGTTTATGCTTGATGCTTAGTTTAATCTTCCATGAAAGAAAAAGCAATGGATTGAATGCACAAAGTTTGGGCCCACCTATTCATATGTTAATTCTTCTTATTGTGATATACAATAACCATTTATATGTCTGGTGTAAGACTCCTAGGGATATTTCTATCGAATGATAACACATTTCATGTCCCTTCTGAAAAGCATTAGTAAGAGGCTTATTTTTACACAATTTTGCACAATTTTTCCAAGGAAAAGGACCCAAGTAGTTTCGACTTAGGGACTTAGGGGAAAATACAGCCAGATTAGTTTGCTAGTGGAATGTGGGGACCACCCATGTGGGAATGCATACTAGGAAGTTTGAATTTCTTGGATGGAATTTATATAGCTATTGCAGGGGCCCACATGAGGCAAAGAAAGGCCCACAAAGTCCTAAGGAGGAGGATACCCTTGATCATTCATTCATCTTGCATATTGAATTTTACTTGATTGTTTTCTCAAGATGCTTAGCCGATTCAACTCGTTGTTCAACCACGAATCTCTCAAGCAAGAGATTCAACCTTACCTTTGGGGAACTTCGAGTGCCACCCTAGGAAGTAAGTTCCATAGCATCTGGAGGAGTTATGGGAAGCATCTACAGCACATCTATTCAGCCATCACTAGGAAGTGCATATTTCTGGGCCAGCTATAGAGAATATGAAATTGAGAAAAGAGCTACATTCAGACAGACATTATCTGTAGAAAATGGTGAATTTGAAGGCCACCCTTGGGTCAACATTTAGGAGGACTTCTGGAGCAGGAGATGACAACAAACAAGTGGTTTGAATTCCAAGCTTGGGGGACAGTTTAGAGAGCCAGTCCAGAAAATATGTGGGTCTTGAGAGGAAGAGTTACAGGCTAGATTCATAGCTGGGAAGGGAGGAGATTCTTAGGAGGGATCATCTCAATGATTTGGGGCAATTTCCAAGAGGTTACACAGATTCATTCCAGCAGGCTGATTTTTTCAATTGCAGCTAAGGTTGGCTCCTTGGGGGTCTAATTTAAAAATTCTAAACCAAACCAAATTCTTCCTGGGTTTTGGTGGGTTTTTGCCAAGGAGAAAGGAGCTGCAATATTATAATTTTTTGAGCACAGTAAGTAGTGATTCTAGCCCTTCGATTCCAGTAGACAGTGCAGTTTCTAAGTAGAGCAGATCAATTTTTGTGCAGCAATTGGGCAGCCTTCAGATCAGCTTTTGCTCACCTGGGTTTTGTAACACTTGTCCTCAGAGACAAGCCCAGGTGCACCATTCTATTTTATCATTGTATTTTCCCTTGACGAATTAATAAAATGGCTCAAAAATTCTTTATTTCCAACGTTTTCATGGGTTCTTGATGTGAAATTCACTTTTCGTATTGTTGGGTTGTTTTCTTGCTTTCTTTATCACTTAATTTCCTGTTTAGGAACATTACAATGGTATCAAAGCCTAGGTCTTGGCTCACTTATGGGGATTTTCTCCTATGACCGAAGGGGACCAACAAAACATTACATATAGGAGGAAAAGGTAGCAGAGTAGAGAAAGAGAGCTGGAAATCACTCCAGACATGAAGGATAAGGGGAAAGTAGTGGTCGTAGAGGAAGATATGGTAGAGACTAAGAGCAGGGAGGAGATGGTTTGTGATAACCTCTTGAAGGCTTTGAATGATTTAGCAAAGGGCGAGAAAGAGATACTAGAGGAGATAAAAATGTAGAACTGTGAGAGAACCACCCCTTGGGGATTCTTATTTGGTGAAACTTCCAGAGCTTATCAGCAATTCAATCACCCTTCATTGGAAAAACAACCCCTATCAGCCAGTGGGCCAACTCGAGGCACACTTCCCTCTTTTGTGCATGTCACACAGATTGAACTAACAGGGGCTAAATACCCCTCACAGATGGGAGAACACTTTCGAGAGTGGTAATATGTGGGTGCTGACTTCAGGGAATCATTCTCTTTCAGATATTTTTGCAAGCTGAAGTAGAATGAGAAAGTGCTATGGAGGACATGACACATAGAGCTATGAGCTGCAAAGGACCATAGGGAGGATATACTTCCCTACATTTGATGGCACTTCCAAGTGCACTGCTTGGGCCTGGGTTGAGAAGATCGATACTTATTTCTAGCTCAATTGGATGACAAAGATGGATGCCATCAAGATGACCACATTGCACATGGAGGGGGAATCCCATGATTGGTAGTTTCATGGTTTGGCGAACCTAGGGCATGCCAATGTGGCTTCATATGAGTATTTCACCAAGAGAGTGGTGGAATGCTTGGACCAAAGGGATCCATAGGCCCATTTCAATGAGCTAACCTAACTTCTCCAGAAAGGAAACCCATAGCAATATATTCCATAGCTTTTATGAATTTCATTGATGGTCCCATACCTACAAGATTCTCGGAGGGTATATACCTTCATAGAGGGCTTACCTGAGCCCCTTCTTGGACTAGTGAAGTCACCCAGACCCTCGACATTGCAGGAGGCAGTTATGTGGATTGGAGATTTGCAGGGGTGAATCCCGAATATTAGAACACCTTTTCTTGCACAGACCCCTTTTTTCCAGAATGGGCATGACACTAGACCCCCACCTCAGAGAACCACACAGGGATGGGGGAAACGGGATGATGAGACACGGAAGGACCTTAGGAGGAGGAAGTTGTGCTTCACTAGCGAGGAGCCCTAGGCACTAGGCCATCGGTGCACGGCTAGCAAAGCACATTATATTGAAGTTTTTTTCACACAGTCACTAGGAGGATGAGATGGAGCAAGAGTGTGGTATGGGAGATGGTGAGATTCTGATAGATAGGGGACCACCACCACCACCTCCACAGGGAGGGGCATCCTTTGCCCCATCTGAGGGAGTCCTTTCTTATTTATGTGGGGTCCCCAAGTTCTTGAGATTGAGGATCAAAGGCACTATATAGGGACATCGGGTGTTAGTCTTAGTTGATAGTGCGACTACCCACAACTTCATATATGCCTAGTTGGTTCAGAGGAGGGGCCTCACCACGACCGACTTTTAGGGCGTTTCAGTCTTGGTACTAAGTGATTATACCATGTAGTGCACTCAATATGTGCCTTCTTTGAAAGTAGTTATGGGGAAATACTCTATGACAAACCATTTCTTTGTGGTTGATGTGCTAGACACCAATGTGGTGATGGGTGTCAAATGGTTGTACTCCCTTGGGCAAGTCACTACTTATTGGAAGAAACTGGAGATGGAGTTCACAAGGACAGAAGGAAAATCGGTGGTCCTTAGAGGCATGTATTCATATCCACCCCAGATAGTCTTAGCACATAGAATGGAGGCAAATCTGTGACATGGGGACAGAGCATGGGTAGTGGAGCTAAGGGTTTCATAGGTTGGATGACAGGGCTAGCCACCACCTCTAGACATACAGGCCTTGTTGGATAGGTACGCAATGGCGTTTGGGGATATTACACTAGGGCGACTTCAAGATAAGGGATTCGAGCACACCATTGAGCTGGAGTTGGGTGTGCAGGTGGTGACCACTACCCGTTATAGGCATCCTAAGTCCTATAAGGATGAGATTAAGAGGTCCATCAAAGAGTTGTTGGCATTAGGCCAAGTTCCAGACATTTTTCTTCTTCAGTAGTGCTGGTGAAGAAGAAGGATGGAACCTTGTGCATGTGCATTGAATACCGAGACCTTAACAAGAAGACACTGAAGAACTTGTACCCCATCCCCACATTTATGATTGTATGGACAAGCTTAGAGTAGCCAAGTACTTCTCTAAGATAGATATACATTCGAGGTACCACGAGATCAAGGTGAGGGATCAAGAAATCCCAAAGACAACGTTTTGGTGCAATTATGGGCACTTCGAGTTCTTGGTCATGCCATTTGGGTTGACCACCGCCCCAGCTACTTTTCAGTCATGTATGAACCATGTGTTTTGGAGGAAGTTGAGGAGATTCGACAATATATTGATTTACAACAGGACTTGGGAGGAGCATCTCCTGCACTTGGAGGAGGTGCTACATAATTTGGAGGAGCAACAGTTTTATGCCAAAATGTCCAAGTGTGAGTTTAGCTTGATAGAGATGATCTACTTAGGGCATATCATTGGTGTAGATGGTGTGAAGGTCCATGAGGAGAAGATAAGATCTATCCATGATTGGCCAATACCCAGAGATGTGACAACGTTGAGGGGCTTCTTGGGCATCTGCACTTATTACCAGAAGTTTCGTCATGGGGTTTTCGTAGTTGGCACCTCCCTTGACAAATTTGAACAAGAGAGGGGCTTTCACATAGATAGATGGGGCACATGAATATTTTTATCACCTCAAGAAGGTGATGAGCACTTGTCCAGTTTTAGCACTTCTAGACTTCTTTGAGCCTTTCACTGTGGCATGTGAAGCATCCAGAGAGGAAGTTGGAACAGTACTATCTCATGATGGGCACCCCATTTCTTTCGAGATTTGGAAGCTCTTACCCCATGAGTGGTCATATTCTATGTATGAAAAAGAGATGTTGGCCATCATGCATGCACTGGCCAAGTTTCGACAGTATCTGGTGGGTAACAGGTTTCGGGCGAAGACTGATCAGAACAGTCTTCGTCCTTTCCATGCCTTGTATGGCTATGATGCATTCTCTTTTGCTGATGGTGTTTTTGGAGAAATTCAGGCCCCAATGGGAAAATATTGGATCTAGGAGAGGCAAGACATCCTCAAGGATCTCAACGATAACTAAGTGACAATGCAAAATGAATAGAAGGTGTACGCAGATCGGCACTGGTCCGAGAGACATTTTGAGGAGGGGGATTTGGTGTACCTCTAATTAGAGTCATACAGGTAGTCCATGTTGAAGAAAAATGGGGCCAAGAAGCTACAACCCCTTTTTTTTGGGCCATACAATGTAGTCAAGTGAGTTGGGGAGGTGGCCTATGAGCTAGAGCTACCTCTGGGGAGCAGGATTCACAATATATTCCATTTCTCATGCCTTAAAAAGGTGTTTGGGAAGCATGTGACAATAGAAGTAGAGTTACCCCCATTGGATGATGAGGGCCACTTGGTTTTGGATCCTGAGGTCATTTTGGAGAGGTGAGAGAGGAAGCTGAGGAGCAGGACCATCAGGGAGTTCTTGGTATGCTAGAAGAACTTGCCAGATGAGGATGCCACCTGGGAGGGTGAGCACATTTTGGAGCACCCCACTTTGAAGTTGCTTGAGGGCAAGAACCATTTGGGAAGGGATGACTATCATGTCCCATCCCAAAAGAATTTGTACCAGGCTTATCTATACATAATTTTCTACAATTTTTCCAAGGAAAAGGACCCAAGTAGTTTCAACTCAGGGACTTAGGAGAAAATACAACCAAATTAGTTTGCTAGTGGAAGGTGGAGGCCACCCACGTGGGAATGCATACTAGGAAATTCGAATTTCTTGGTGGGAATTCATATAGCTGTTGGAGGGGCCCACATGAGGCAAAGGAAGGCCCACAGGTCATAAGGAGGAGGATCCTCTCACTTACTCATTCATTCATCTTGCATATCGAATTCCACTTGATTGTTTTCTCGAGCTTCTTAGCCGATTCAACTGGCTCTTCAACCATGAATCTCTCAAGCAAGAGATTCAACCTTACCTTCGAGGGACTTCGAGTGCCACCCTAGGAAGGTAGTTCCATAGCATTTGCAGGAGTTTTGGGAAGAATCTACAACACATCCATACAACCATCACCAGCAAGTGCGTATTTCTATGTTAGCAGTAGAGAATATGGAGTTGAGGAAAGAGCTACATTAGGTCAACCATTAGCTGGTGAAACAAGGGATTTCTAAGGTCACTCTTGGGTCATCATTCAGGAGGACTTCTAGAGTAGGAGTGGATAGAAATTAGGTGGTTCGAATTATAGGCTTGGAGGATAGCACAGAGAGCCAGTCCAGACAATAAGTGGGTCTTGAGGGGAAGAGCTACAGGCCAGATTCAAAGTTAGGAAGGGAGGAGATTAATAGGAGGGATCACCTCAGTGATTTGGGGTAGTTTCCAAAAGTTTACACAAATTCATTCCAGCAAGCCAAGTTTTGCAGTTGCAACTGAGGTTGGTCTCCTTGGGGGTCGAATTTTAGAAGTATGAACTAGGCCAAACCCTTCTCGGGTATTGGTGGGTTTTGGCCAAGGAGCAAGGAGCTGAAATCTTATAATTTTATGAGAATAAGAAGCAGTGATTCTAGCCCTTTGATTCGAGTAGACAATGTAGTATTTGCGTAGTGCAGATCAGTTTTGGTGCAACAATTGGGAAACCTTCAGACCATCATTTGCTCACCTGTGTTTTCTCACGCTTGTCCTTAGAGACAATCCCAGGTGTACCATTCTATTTTATCATTGTATTTTCCCTTGAAGAAGTAATAAAATGGCTCAACAATTCTTTTTTTCCAACATTTTCATTGGTGTTTGATGTGAAATTAGCTTTTCTGATTGTTGGGTTGTTTTCTTTCTTTGTTTATCACTTAATTTCCCGTTTAGGAACATTACATATTTGTGGTAAAAGGTGCGTTGTCAAAGGTTGCTCCATCAAAATATACAACCAAAAGGGACCTTACTATCGACACAGATGAGGAATTAAGAAGATTGCTATCTATGAGTGTTGATGTGGAGGTATGGGACAAAATTATACAAGAATCAAACTTTTTTGTTCACTAGATCAAGATCTAAGAAGGAAAATGTGTGATTATACATACATGTGTGATAGTATTTGGAGAAATTCCACCCTAACTCACCAATTTGTTGACATTTTGCTAGAGTTGACCTATAATTGTTCTTGAAGTTAATAAACAAGTAAAATATGATTGACCTTTCAATACAAAATATAAACTAATAGGAACAGGGCCAACTTTTTAAACTGTAAAAATTGGTATGGTTTAAAGGGACTGGTCCTTTTGAAAAGTATTGAATGTGGAAATGAAGGTTGAGCTTCATTCTAGAACCCCTTTGGGCATCCATCTTAGGATTTGGCGTAGGATGCAACACTTCAGAGTAATTTTGCAGTAGTGATGTCAACACTTGTATGGTGACATGGGGTTGGAGTTGGCCTATCAAAGCTCATAGATCTACTTTGGAGCTTCTCTAGGGTGATGCATTAGATGCTTTAGAGTATGAGGGCATGATTTGATATTTAGTTTTCATTGAAGAATCTTTGGAGGTTAGATACTGCAACAAAACCCCTTGTTCTGAATAGGGAAGCACTTTCCTCTCCACCCCTTGAATCCTTATGGAGGTTGAAACCGTAGGCACTTTAGAATAGTCCACTTGCTCAAATTTTCCAAGGAAAATCATGTCAATGCAACAAGTGGTTGTAATCTTGATTGGTCAAGATGGATTGAAAAACATAGTCATAGAACATTTGAACAATGGATCAATTTATAACTAAACATATTTCATGTTTTTTAACTTAAAGGTTGAGGGCACAAAGAGTTCTTATTGAGTCATACAAAAAATTTACAGTATGGGAAATACAGTAACTATGTAGAGCTTGGGAAACACCTTCTTGTTTATGAATATCTTGGAAATGGAAATTTCCATTATATGTTACACTTTACAGATGATAGTGGTAAAATATTGACCTGGAAATTTGTGTGAGGGTTACACTAGGCACTGTCTAGGATATCATTTTCCTCATTTAATCTTCTAAGAGACAACAAAAAGTTCACAAGGGTTACTCTATAAAAAAATAAAAATGTGTGCTAGGAACAATAAAATTCTACACAGAGTATAACACTCAATTATTGAGGTGTCAGGCTTAGCATTACTCTTAAATTCAGGGTATTGTTCACCTAGATCTTAAGTTTCAGGCAAGCATTTCAAAGACTATTAGCGGCTGCAACATATAAGCTTAGTTTGTATCAATAGAGGAATTATAGATGATGGGTCTATGCCTCGAAAGAAGTGATTTGCATCCACTACAACATTCATGTCAAGTAAGCCAAGCAACCTAATTTTCCTCTTGGTTCCAAAAATGATACCCTTATATAGAAGGGTACTATATCTCATGATATTTCAACATCTAATGGGATGCGGGTACACAAAAAGCGCACATGTAATTGATATTTTAGACTTAGATAAAGAATCCACACCAAAGGAAACAAGAAGAGCATTGGAAATGGTTCTTGTTGAATCAAAATATGAAGCATGGCAAAAAGTGAAAAAAAAAAGAAAGGAAAGAAAGAGATATTAAGTGATTATTTTTACACTCAATTTCGCATATTTACTTTTGTAAGTTCTTTTTATAGTTTTCTTTTTCTCATAGTCATGAGGTGTATCTATGGAATGCCTTTAGCATATGAAAAATGTAATTTTGTTCTTTCTTTCATGAGGAATAAATATCAAGTATTTTTTCTTTAGAAATAAACAAAAAAAAATAGAAGCTACTGGAGTATGGGTGAATCTAATTACTACCTTTGTTGTTTTCATTTTTTACCCTTTGTTTAATCCTTCCATGAAAGAACAAGAAATGGATTGAATGCACATATTTAAGGGTCTACCACATCTTCATATGTTAATGCTTCTTGTTGTGATATACAAAAACCATTTATATGGCTGGTGTAGGATTCCTGTGGAGATTTCTATCCACAACAACATCTCTGTTGGAAAAGGTGTGTTATTAGAGGTCGCTCCAATGAAATCGCAACCAACAGGGACCCTGTTATAGACATATTTGGGAACTACAACCCCAATCACATATGTCCATAAACTAAGGGCTTCTATGTCCCTAAAAGTGTTGTTTCATACCCTAAAGGAACAAGGTCGGCTAATTACATCATCTCCCAGGAATTCTCCATGAAAAACTACTCAGAATTGGTCAAAACTGGATCATCTCACTTGCTTCATGGTCAGGGTGCGATGCATCGCACCTACTACACACGAGAGGTGCAATGCATATTGAAAATTCTTTCTATAGGGTCCGATGAGTGAGAATAGACAAATGGCAGAGACAGTTTTCTAAGTGGATGATCAAGGAATCTTCTGGAAACTTCTCATATGACACTTGCATCTTAGAATTCGCCCAGGGATGAGTAAGAGGTCAATGAAATCTCCAAGTGGAGCCAAGAACTATCAATGGAATGACACTAATAAAAAACCCAGAGTTGACTCACACCTCTGCAAATATCTATATATGTATCCCTCATCCCAGAGATCTAGAAGGGGGGGCTGGAATTTTGCATCTTGTAAGGAAGTGTTGTTGGTTTCCTGGTGGAATATCATAGTGTTGGGTGATATAAGCTTTTCATGAGGTGAAGAAGGGATTTCATGCTGGGAGGATGATGATGGGTCAAATTAATGGGTTGTAATCCTCTCTTCTAATCTTTATATTAATAAAGCTATTCAAGTTTTCCTCCACATTCTTGTATGTTTGATGTTATATGCATTTGTGTGGTCAATATATATCTAGTCCTATATGGTTTATAGATCTTTGTACTTTGAAGGTATTATGTTGCTTTGACTTTACAGGTACTCTTTGAAGTGGAGTGATCAAGGAAGGAGCGACAAAGATCCGTCAGAGGGGAGAAGGAACAAGCAAAGAACCAAGCGAAAGATTGAGGTTTGTATTCTTTGCTCCTCTCCTATCTACTTCTCATAAAGGAAAACGAAAGTAAATTTAGTTTGTTTGTTTCTAAGATAGCAACCCATCTTAGTGGGACTAGCAACTCTGCGTGGAAACTAGATTTCCTGATAACAGACCCTAAGTTGCACACAGATGAAGAATAAAGAATATTGTTGTCTATGAATGTCGATATGAAGGCCTGGGACAAAATTATACAAACAAGGGACCTTTTTGTCAGCAGGTCAAGATCTGGAAGGGAAAATATGTGATTAATATTATAGATACATGTGTGATAGTGTTTAGCGCAAGACAAACTAACCCACAATTTTTTTGACATTTTGTTGGAGCTAACCTATAAATGTTCTTGAAGATGATGAACAAGTAAAGCAGGAGTAGTTATTCAATAAAAAAGATAAACTGATAGGAATAGGGCCGATGAGTTGTGAAAATGTAAAATTGGTATGGTTTGAAGGGACTAATCCCTTTCAAAAATACCTCTACGCGAAGTAGATCCCTAGAAAGTGTCTATGCCTCAATTTTAGTGACATCTCCACACATTTACCAATTTTGAGAGATTTTGTAGACAGGAAACAACGTATGTAGAGCATCTAAGTTAGTGGGCCTTGTAGTTTGTGAGAAAGAGTGAGTAAATGACAAAGTATTTTCTTATTTCACTACTTGCACAATATCTATTTTTTTTTAAAGTAATTTCTACTTATAAGTCATATGTCTTTTAAAGTAAATTCTACTCATTTCCATAATTTTAAGGGGTTTCATGGATCCATAAATAGAGAATGAGCAGATGGAACAAGAGCTTACTAATGGTGACATCGTCATTGAGGCTCTAAACAATCTTGTCAATTCCCTTGGGGCTAAAAAAGGAGTGCAAAATGCTTGCAACAGTCTTGGTGGCTGCAATGTTGGCCTTCTAAGCATCCTTTTACTCGGATCTTTTGTTCCTTCTCCTTTACTATGATAAGTGACCTATCGAACTCATTAAATGTCAATGTCATCCATGCAAATAGTAACAGAATGGAGTACAAATATTAAAGATGAAACATGCAAACCTGGCTAGAAAAAAACAATGGATTTTGAATCAGAAACTTGACATTTGTGTACTCTCTATGTGGAAGACTAAATGTGGGTGAAAATTCATTGAAGTTACAAATGGATCATACCATGGTGCCATCAATAAAATGAAGATTTGATGGTGGGGTTCGATAGGTCTACTACTGGTAAAACTATCATTTCCAACTCTCTACAATCTCCTTTTGGCTCTTTCCTTTCAAAAACTAAACAAATCCTTGTTGTCCTGGAAAGTAAATGAATTAATGATTAATTTTTTCAAAAATATTGAAATTTTCCCTTGCCAAAAAATGATACAATTTTAGTTGTGTTAATTGAGCAACTAACTACTCTTACATATTTTTTTGGTTTATGTTAGAAAACATTTATCACATAGTGGTATTTATCATAATAACAATAATTATCTAATTTTAAGGTTGGGGTTTATATACAATTATTTTGTTATTAAAGTTTAGTGGACAAAATTTGATATATCTAAGAGGAAACAAGTGTTTTTAACATGCTTGTACAGAAGAAATTTATGTATTCTTGCATATTAGGTGGGTGCAAGCAAAATAGAGTATATAGTAAGTGGATTTAATAGTTAAAAACAAGTGTTAGTTTCCTAAATGTCATAGGACAAATTTGGAAGGGGTAGGGTATGTATCCTTCTCTAGGTTAAATAAACTCAAATTGTTGTGTGAATGGGGTTGTAAGATGCTTTGTTTTCATTGTGAGAAAATGTATTCCTCTCCTAGTCACTCGCATATTGTAGGTTGTGATAAGAAAAATAGGTTCTTTGCCTTAATACGTGAACATTTCATTTTAAGCTGTGTGATAAAATAATTTTAGCAAGTCATTAACAGATGGAATGATCATGCACATTTGGAATTTTAGTGTTATGTTATACTTGAGGTAGGAATGCATGTCTAGGAAGAGTCTAACAAGGGATGAAGAGGTGGAATAGTTTTGAAGCAAACTTAAGACATTTGATGGGTTGCATGAATGCAACTTGGAACTGCTAGTAAGTGAACATTCCTTGATCAATGCTTATACCCTCTCCTTTTCACAACCACTTTGCAAGATGAAGAAGAAATTTTAAATACATGTGTGACCCACTAAAGAAGTTGGCAAAGTTGTTGCAACATATATAGATGGTTATGTCATGTTTCAAAAGGAGGTGTTGGAGCTTGGAAGGTTACCATTGGAGTAGATTTATCATGGAGTGCCAAGGAGGTGCAAGAATCTGACAAGGAGAATCTTAGAGTGTAATGAGTTGTTCCATAAACTTAGGTCCACTTACATACTTTGAGGTGTAAAGGTATCCCATGAGTTGAGGAAAACGATTAGAATTCTTACCTATATAAAGAGTTTATGATATAAGATTAATGATTTTTTGTTGGAGAATGGAAGAGGAAAATAATAAAGGAGAGGCATTGAGGCTTATTGTAATTAATCAAATGGAAGTGAAAATGTCTCTTTTTAGGAGGTTTTTTCAATTTGCCTCTTCAAATAGGACTAAATTTTAGTTGTGGCTAGGTAGTTTACCTGAAAAGCATTGATTGGGTACTCTAGAAATCTAAGACCTAACATATCTAAGCTAATCCATTAGATACATTCACCTTGGGCAAAGGTTAAAAAGGCTAAGGAGAAAGTCTCCCCTCTTTAATGTGGGTTTTAAACCTTCCGTTTGAGAATGCTAAAAACAAGGTAAGAATATTGAAAGGAGGTCCTTGATTTCACCAAAAATTAATGCCAATGTTTAATCCATGGTGTGATTCTTTCTATTTGGATTTGGCCTTGAACGATGAGATCTATCTTTGGGTAAATTTATCATTTCATCATTTAATTATGTGTTGAGAAGATCTTAAGGGCTATAGGGGATAAAATGGTTATTTTCAATACCCCTCCCTTGAAACCCTGTAAGAAGATGGTGTGCCCTATTTTGTTGTCGTAATATTGAACCATGAGCTCTCTTGTGAGGATGTCGTTGAAGGGAGGGTATGCAAAGGAAGTGGAAAAAATAAAAAATTCATGTTGAGTCAAGGAGGAGCATGTATTATAGGTGTCTCTAAAGGTATTAACAAAGGTGAAACGGAATGTAGTTAACCACTTTTTTCTATGCCTTCTATTCCATCATTCATGGTGCTATAGGGCATTGAATTTAAGGATCATAGGTGAAAGTTCACAAAGATTTTAAAAATTATAAGGTAGGTGTGATTTAGTGTAGGATTGATTCCTAAATAGTTAACTTTTTAGGTGATATTTCCAAGCCTTTGTTGCCATGGAACTGCAGTAGATATTTCATAGCATTTTGGTTGTGATGTGACATCTATGCCATTTGAATGGGATACCCTCATAGTCTAAATTATTAAGAGAAGTGATGCATTGATGTTGGAGTTTCATTCCACCACATAACTCGTCTATGATATTTGAATTTACCAATACCCTCACCACCTTCATCTCCACATAGTATTTGAAAGTGATTTTGACCTCCAAGCATTCCCCATATTGTTTACAATTTCCCCGAGAGCCTGCTTCAACCATAATTGTACATTTAGTCCCAGTAGCTAAACCTAGATAGGGGCCTTGTCTAGTCTCTCCCTAGTGGGATAAAAAATAAGGGTCCAATGCTTAAGAATGAAATGTCTAGAGTTAATACTCCAAAGCTTTTTCGGACCCAATGAACCTCTTCAGACTTGTTGAAAAATAAAATGAGATGACCTCTTACCAGTATCATGTCAAGGAGTGTTAGGGAGTGCCATGAAAACACAAGGGAGAACTAGTTCAAAATGCATGGAAATGAATGAATGAGAGTGTGCAATAGGGAGTGACAGTGAGTCCCAGGTGTGTTAAGGAGGGAGTGACAAGGTTATATACTAGGTAGTTCCAAGGCATTTTAGAGTGTTAGGGTGTGTCATGGAGTGCTAGGGTGTGCTAGGGAGAGCCAAAGAATGCCAAGGAATTTAGGGTATGCTAACATGTGCCTCATAGTTCCAAGGGATTGTTAGACATTCTAGGTGCTATAGAATGTTAGTATGTAAACTATTTTTCTTAGTTGTTTTATGGCCATGGTTGGATGTGAGCCTTGACTTGGTAACTTGTTAACTGGGATGAGATGAGATTAGAAATGAGTAGTCTAAGATGAGTTATAGGCAATTCTTAGGTGAATAAGGCATAGTCTAGTTGTAGTAATCATAACTTGGTCAAGTTGTTGTAGTCGGGGTAGGACTTGGTTGGGTTCCCAAGTCCCAAAAAAGGTAAGGGTAGTTGCGAGGGAATTATAGATAATGAGTGTTAAGGCATACCAAGGAATGAAAATACATTCTAACACATGTCAGATAATGTCAATGCATGTTGAGGAGGGATAGGAAGTTTCGGGGCATCATAAGTAATAACTAGGTCAAAATGCATGGAAATAAATGAATAAGAGTGTGTGCCAATAAGGGTTAGTGAATTCTAGGTGTCCCAAGGATGAAGTATGTGTTGGTACCATTCTATGACCGCTTTTTCCCTCCCAAAACATGACCATTTCATACCTCTTTTCATCATTCATCCCTCAAATGCCTTGGAAATTGATTAATTAATAGTTTTATAGTTGTTGAATTGCATTTAAATTGATTTAGGGGTTTTGTGTTAATAAATTAGGATTTTTGGCCTAAATAACTACAGGAAGTCTCAACAACCTGTAAATGGCTTATCGTTTGACATGTGGCATGAAATCCAGGCCAGAGCGAAAGGTATGGGCGAAAAGATGAATGTCCAAGCTTGGACAAGCACCTATCCCACAGCGGAAACATCCCTCCTATATGCACGGTCAATGCCTGGTCAACTATGGCATGTTGGCACAAAGGCAACAACAACACACAGTTACAGTCAATTCGATTTTTAGTTGTTTCCTAGTTTTTATGAGCGTAAGTTAGGATAGGAACATCTTTGTGTTTTTGTAAAAGCAGCAACAGCCGCCCATGGATAAACATCAATTTTCCAAAGGATGTGAATGTATGTAATTAAAAGGCCGAACCTGGTTATATGTTAGTTTACCTTTTTGATACTTCAGAGCTTATGTTTTATATATACATTTCTTGTCACCTCAGAACAGAGCTTTTGATTTAATATAAGATTGCATTATAATCTCCGTGCGTTGTTTGATAATGTGATCGTGGAGTAACAATCTCGGTGTGCCAAGAATGCGGACGGGCCCTGTGTGCATGGTATACCGATATTTTAATTACGTTTACATTGCATTTACATTGTTACTTTAATTACATTTTACAGTCAAGCGTTTGAATGATATTTGATATCGATTTATATGCACAGGGATTTGATTGATGCTTACGTTTGTGTTTATGAATGCGCTGTTAGATGTCTATGTATGCGCTTGAACAAACCCTCATCTAGATTGTGAATCATATGCTGTAAAGGATTCGATCCAGGGTTGCTTTGTAAAGCACTGCTATGGACGATGCTTATGATTTTTACTTTGCCTGTTCATAATAAATATTCATGACTATTGAGTGCCATTAAACAGGGGTTTCATGTTTGGTGTCTCTGTAAGGGGACCGAAGCCTTTACATATAGTGATACACAGCATGTTATGGATTGCATTTTAGTTGTTAATGACATATGGTTTGATGCTTAGTTAAAGATTTGATTGATAGTTTAATATTAGATCTAGTCTCAGCACTATACTTAGGAATAATAGGCCTAGAGTAGATCCTTTATGTCTATATATTTTAGGCACACGCCTCTAAGTATACGCACCCTGGTTGATAATAAATTTAGCCCAATCTAGCACCCTAGAGAGGACACTACATTTTGGCGCCGTTGCCGGGGAGGCGTACTTAAAGGATTGAAAAGAAAAAAAAATTAATAAACAAAAATCAACAAAAATACAGTCAAAAGTCATGTTCATTTATGCCTAGGTTTAGAGACAATCAGGGTAGATTCATAAGAACCCCCCACCATTCAAAAACTAACCCATCATCATCAGGAGCAGACTCTGTAAAGAATTCAACACCAGCTGAGGAAAATTTCATTCAAGCATTAGAGGATAAACAAAAATCAGGACAGAGACTTACCCTCGTTGAAAGGCAAACTTTATTCATACATAAATCACAGAAGAGGGACTTTCCTAGGTCTGCCACACAAGGAGAAAGTAGCACAGTGATTCAATACACTCCAGAGATTGAACACTCTCCAGAGACTGAACACTCTTACCTTAATCGCCTCTTTGAAGGAAGTGACTCTGATACAGAGAAATCTACTAAGATGGCTGAGGAAGGAGATGGGTCAGCACCACATCAAAGACAGAGAGATGAGGAAGAGTCCACTTTTCCTTTTCCCATACAAGAACCACAGGAAGATGATGAGATCAAAATGAAAATATACCACCATCAGTGCTACCTAATTTCTATGGTATGGCTTCAGAAGATCCGGACTCATTCTTGTTCGAATTTGACATTGTATGTCGGACATATGGCTATACTGATGATGCCCATAGGCTCAGAATTTTTCCAGCCACACTAAAAGCATCAGCCTTGAGATGGTTCATGGGGCTTGGTGAACATACTATCACAGATTGGGATGGTATGAGAAAAGTATTTCTAAGGAAATATCAACCTTATTGCAGATCCAAAGACTCTAAAGATGAAATCTTTAGAATGACCCAACAAGAGGAT